>SKCR01022937.1:0-78498 GCA_019454045.1 Zanthoxylum bungeanum | reverse complement strand
CCTAAATCGAGTTTACCCAAATTAAAGTTTTGACCAAAATTTGCAAATTGGGGAAAATCAATCCAATCAATTTTTTGTCAAATTGATTACATATATCTCAAATTAGATCATATATAAGCATTATTGAACAATCAATTTGTCATAATCAAGCCAAAATCAAAAAGCCCCAAATTAGCCAAGAACCCTAATTTCGGTTTTCATGCATCCAAAGCTCAAGATACCATTGTTGAAGTTCAATCATGTCCCAAAGATCACAAAACATGCATAAAAACCACATATGAACACATCAAAGGAGGTGCGGAATATACTCACGTTGATTTTCGGTTTGATGAAGAAGAACAAAGGTGCGTTTTTGGTGCTCCATCATGCTCGGTTTTGTCTCCAAAAACTGCAGGGGTTGCTCGGTTTTGATCATCTTTGTGCGTCCAAGATTCGGCCATGCAAGATCCATTGAAGCTCAAAGCTTCAAGCTTCCATGCTCACAAACTCACTTCCCTATCACCTTTGTATCACTCCTAGAGTGTGCTAGCACTAGTTTATGAAACAAAATCAAATCTTGCTTCTCCATTTTCGGCGAAAACGCAACAACAAGAAGAAGAAGAAGAACGGTCCAAGACCGTGAAGAAGAGAGAAAGTTTTGGCTCCATTTGTCTAAAACGTGAAGACCAAAAGAAGTGCAGAGTGTCACGTGGAATGTGGTCCTAAATTAGGCCAAAAAACGTGAACAATAATGACCAATAAAAAGTGAGTCACGTGAATGGCAAAAGGATAGCCAAAACTGAACAAAATTGGTCCAAGAGAGAGAGAAAATGATTTTTTTATCTACATATATCTTTATTCCATTTACAAGTAAAATGAATAAAATATATATACACAAGTCTTATCAACTTTCAACAATCACTTTCTATATTCACATCATGTCACTTTAATAAAGTGACAACATGTCATATCACATCACTCAAAGTGACAATTGATTTGACAATCGATGCGACTAGCGATTTGACGCTTGATGTGACTTGCGTGCCGCGTTCGAATTCGAAATGCGAACGCGCTCGCAATCACTCTCGGGCTCGGGTCGCTAATTCCAAATTAACGAATTTTCCGTCGCGTCGTAATTAAGTGATTACGCCTAGCGAATTCACTATTCACGTCGCTAACGAATTAATTCTAAATAATTCGTTCGCCCGAATTAAAATCTAATTTTAATTCCGCGTCAAAATCCAATTTCTAATAATATATCGAATATATTATTTTTATCGATTAATTCCAAATTAATCGTTTCTCTCTCTTTAATTAATATTTTATCCCAGATAAAATACTTCGCAATTAATCCCAGATTAATTTTCTCTCTCATCGAATTAATCCCAGATTAATTCTATCTCTCTCTTCTAATTAATCCTAGATTAATCAAAGTGCGAGTAATACGTCATCGGTGAATCTTCGGGAACCGACCCATGAGATCTCCGGATATGTTGGCAGTAAATACGATCGTCGGACTGTCCGAACACGTAAGTACCTCGTACTACGTTTATATCGATTTACAAGACAAGGTTGGCTTCTAGCAAAGCGCCATGCCTACCCAATTCTCCAGAAATATTCTTACAGGATATATAGATCTGTATCAAGCGTAGAATACCGTAGTATTGTGTATATCGGCCCAGTATCGGATAATCACGTGCTAGGGCTGGGGCTGGATAAGTGTCTGCCCCGTCCGAAACACATGTCGGATGTCTGGTAACATAGTCTCTATAATCGGATATACATGACCTGGTCACAATATCCCGATTGGTTGCGCAACACTCAAGAGCACTAGTACCATATCCTGCGTGACATCTACTCCAATATGACTGAAGTGACACTTCCGTCTCGACATCACACCCAATACACTACGACTCCCTGATAAACCCAGAAGCGGTGTACCCAGAACCGGTTAAAGCCCTGTACCACCAAGACCAGAGTTTACCGATTATCGCAAGTATTAGCGATGCAAGTCTCAGGTTAAGACTATACACACCTACCTCGATTCGGCCTCCCATAGACACATAGTCATAATACCAATGGGATTCCGAGGGGTCTATCCAGAGCGAAGCTGTTTCCCGTACCATCGGTGAAACACGACCTCCTATCGCACTTGCATAAGTATCCAATACTTATATATATGAGAACTATGCCGTTGTGCCCTCACAACACGCACAAGTGCAATACTAGCCTATTCCGCATTATCGATGTCCGGTCTCGATAATACATCGGCTAGGGATATTTAATGATTAATCCTTCGGGGATTGATACTGTCTCATATCATCTCAATCCAGGAACTAATCATATGGACCTCTCTTCATTTATACATCTATGGTGATCTAATCACAAATGATGAGAGTGCAATTTCCTTGTCACATAGTTAATTTGTACAGCAACACCGTGATCTGTACAAATAGTGACGCTATGGGTCATATTATCCAACAGGTATACCCAGTTACCTCAAGTTCTCCATCTCCATAGATTAAGAAAGCATCCTTAGTTCGTCTAAGATACTTTAGGATATTCTTAACCGCCATCCAGTGACTATCACCTGGATCGGTCTGATAGCGACTACACATGCTCAAAGTATACAAAACATCAGGTCGCGTACATATCATGGCATACATGATCGATCCGAATGCCGAGGCAAACGGTATCCGACTCATGTTGTCTCTCTCATCTTGAGTTTTAGGACACATGTCCTTAGATAGAGTGACGCCATGTGACACTGGCAACAGTCCCCTATTGGACTAATCCATGTTGAATCTCTTCAACACTTTGTCAATATACGTACTTTGGGAGAGTCCAAGTAGCTTTCTAGATCTATCCCGGTAGATCTTTATTCCTAGAATAAAGGGTCTTCTCTCAGATCCTTCATGGAGAATTTTAATGAAAGCCAAGCTTTCACCGATGTTAACATGGGAATGTCATTGCCAATAAGCAATACATCATCAACGTAAAGGACAATGAATGTCAGTGCACTCCCACTAACCTTCTTATATACATAAGGATCATCTTCATTTTGAACGAAATCATATTCTTTTATGATCTCATCAAAACGTTGGTTCTAAGAATGCGATGCTTGCTTCAATCCATAAATGGATCGATTTAACTTACAAACCTTGTTTGCAAGTCTAGGTATGACAAAACCGTCAGGCTGTTGCATATAAACATCCTCCAAAAAGTTTTCGTTAAGGAAAGCGATTTTGACGTCCATCTGCCATATCTCGTAATCGAAATATGCAGCAATAGCAAGCATTATCCGAATGGATTTAATCATGGCAACGGGTGAAAAAGTTTCGTCGTAATCGACACCATGTCGTTGACGATACCCTTTCTCTACAAGCCTAGCTTTGTATGTTTGTACGTTGCCATCCATGTCAGTCTTCTTCTTGAAGATCCATTGGCAACCAATAGGCTTTACGCCTTCTAGTGCATCAACCAGTGTCCAAACTTGGTTGGTATATGGAATCCATTTCGAAATTCATGGCATCTTGCCATAAACCGGAATCGATACCTTGTATCGCTTCCTCATACGTAGCCGGCTCATTTTCCTTAATAAGATTAATATCCACATGAGGTGAGATCAGAAACCTATACCTCTCAGGTTGTTTTATGACTCTCTCCGACCTACGCGGTCCTTGTGTATTCGAAGATTATGGTGCAGTCTCATCCCTGATGGACTGTTCATGCTCCGTTAAGGATTCTGTGCCAGGAACATTATCACTCCGATTTTCATCGAGTTCTATTTTCCTCCCACTTATCACTGCATTTAGGAATTCCTCCTCAAGGAAAACTGCATGTAGAGTATTAAAAACTTTGTTCTCTTGTGGGTGATAGAAGTAATATCCTTTGGTTTCCCTAGGATATCCTACGAATAGACATTTATCCGATTTGGGTTCAAGTTTGGTACCTTCCAAACATTGACGTATGCCCAGCAACCCCAAATCTTCAGGAATGAGAAACCCGGTTTCTTTCCTGTCCATATTTCATACGGAGTCTGTTGAACAGACTTTGACGGAACCTTATTCAAAATAAGTATTGCACTGTTCAATGTATATCCCCATAAGGAAATAGGTAGCTCTGTGCGACTCATCATAGACCTTACCATGTCTAACAAAGTTTGGTTTCTCCGTTCGGACACACCGTTTAATTGCGGTGTTCCTGGAGGAGTCCACTGTGAAAGAATACCATATCTTTCAAGTAATCAAGAAACTCATTGCTCAAGTATTCGCCACCACGGTCCGACCGTAATGTCTTAATACTTTTGTTTGTTACATTATATGTTTGAGATTGATTCATATTCAAAATATATATACCATTATTTACATCAGCAGTGCAAATTTCCATATCATTTTTATACATAAAACACCCAGTGTTTCTAAATACAAAAGTGTACCCACATTGGGCTAACATAGATACAGAAATAATATTCCTAGTCAAACCAGGTACATAATAACAGTCTGGAAGTTTAAGTACATGCCCCGAGGGCAGTTCCAAAACAAAAGTGCCAACAGCCAAAACGGTGACATGTGTCTCATTTCCAACGCGGAGGTCAATCTCTCCTGAGGCCAGTCTCCTGCAGATCTGCAGATCCTGCACATCAGTACATATATGAGTTCCATAACCAAAATCAAAAATCCAATTTTTAAAACTAGTAGTAGACATGTTTATTTATATAACAAACATACCTGAAGTCGGTGCCTTGCCCGCTTTGATTTCCTTCATGTGTGCCTTTTACTCGCGGTAGTCACACTTCCAGTGACCTCGCTTGCCGTACTGGAGACAATAATCTTGGGATTTGTTCTTAGGTTTCCCAGAACCCTTTGATGATTTGGCCTTGCCCTTCTTTTTATGCTTACTCTTCTTAACACCTCCAATCGCCTTGGGCCAAGCCCTCGAAGTCTGAGATGTTGAAGCATAGTGAACCTCGCGCTTCTTGCCCTTAAGGAGCTCCTTTTATGCCTCACGCAGAGTGGACATCAACTCTCCAAGAGTTTGGTCTTGGTTCAACATGTTGTAGTTCATGATGAACCCACTCCAAGTGTCGGGGAGAGACTGTAGGATTAAATCTACTGAAGTCTCAGCCTCGAAGACTATGTCTATCTGTCCGAGCTGCTCAATGTCAGCAATCATCTGTGAGACATGGTGCTCAACAGACGTACCCTCTGACATGCAAGCGCGGAAGACCTTCTTCTGTAACTCGTATCTTTGCGATCTAAGGTTAGATCGGTGAAGATCATGCAACTTCGCCATCATCTCATAGGGATCCAATCCTTTTTTTTAATGACGAAATTGCGGAGTCATAGCGGCAAGCATTACCGATTGAGCAGTCGAATTATCATCGCTATGAGTCTTCCAAAGCTCTAGCTCAAGCAACTGATCAGGTCGGGGCTTAGGCCCAAGAGGTCGCTCTATAGTGTAGAGTAACTTCTCGGATCCCAGAATAATTCTGAGATTCATATCCCAGTCCTGAAAGTTTGTGCCATTAAAGACGTTGTCGCCCATGAAAATATCCCTAATGCTTTACTTTCCTATAATCTTAACCGTAATAGTCCAACTATTCGATTAACGATGTATGTGTACAGTCTAACTGTTACAAGAAAAATAATAATATATTAGTCAAACTAATAAAATAATTGACGAAATAATTTGAAAGCGCGTAAAGCTAAGTATTTGAACGAAATTGCATATTCAATACTAGCCTCCCACTATTTTTCGGCGAGCCTCTAACCTTCTGTTGAGTACTTGGGAAACCTAGTTTCCTAGTGGGCTAGGATCCCGTTAAATAACAAACAACCTTGACTTTGGCCAACAAGCTGTATGATATTTAACTAGGTAGATCTCTAAGATCAATTGGATCTCATCCAATTCCTAGATCCGGTAGGTGGACCTCCAAGTCTGAAACATATATACAATATATATGCCAATATATCCAATATATTTTCCTAACCTTTTTCCTCTGAATCAACTAAGCCTTGGCTTTCGCACAACAAGCTTAATGATTCCAGTTAAGCGGAACCCATTGACTTTGGAAAGCTTCGTAATCGATGTTGATGGACAAGAAGTGATCTTGACTTTTGCCAACAAATCACAACTTGGACAAGACATACGATATGGAAAAAAGCCTTCATGATTCAAACACATCCGCGATGGACAAAGGTCTTGACTTTGGCCAACAAACCAGTGCCAATCTTGGATCTTGAGTAAGAATCACTCAATGGAAGGAAAACGCTTAATATTTGTTGAGGGTTTTTTCGCGTAAATTGGAAACCAATTTATTATCTTTGTTAGGTCTCATCATACACCCTTAAGCATGCATTCTAAAAGCATAATAAGGCGCAGAAATAAATTAATAACGATATGCATATGGATATTTCACAGATTGTTCCTAGAACAAATCACTCCATTTCCTCTCCACGGCTAGCACTATTCTTACTTCTACCGAATTATATAATACAATTAAAGAAACCTCATTAACATTGAGGGGAATTAGGTTAGAAGAGAAATACAAAGAATCAAGAGAGATAAGGCTGGACACGCAGGTCCAATTTAATAAATTCTAAATTTACAATAATTTCCAAAATTGCCATTCCCTTGTAATATCCATCCGATATACGTTATTCATTCAACACATCCATGTATTCACACAAAGCATGTTATTCAATCAATCTAATCCAATTAATTAATCTTGAATAAAGTGATCATCCAATTTTCAAACAACAATTTGATTTTGCTCGAGTCCAACTCGTTTGAGAATAAGTACTCAAAGTACGAATTCTTGAATTATATCGAACTACAATTTAAATCTAATTTAATTCGTATTCAATATTAATTCTATATTTAATTCCAAATTAAATAACTACATTTTTTAATGCGTCTTTACGACTTAGATTCCAAATCTAATCTAAATGGGTCTCAAAGCCCAATTAACATCCAATGTTTTTTAATTAAAGTCCAATGGGCTTTTAATTAATTTCTTAATGTTGGTCTCTAAGACATACCCAAGATCAAATAAAGCAATGAAATAAAGTGAATACATAAAGAAGTATGGCGGAATCATACTTACAAAGAACAGATTTTGGAAGTGTTGATAACAAAAAAAATTGCCTTTGAGAAGACTCCATGCTTCTACTTTTGAAAGTTGAATCCAAGCTCCAAGCTTTGATCTTGATTCCAAGCTCAAGGGAGGAGTTTCCCTATCACCTTTGTATGAATTCCTTCAAGTGCTAGATTAGGAAAAATTGATACAAAATTTCCTTTTCATCTTTTGAAGCTCACAGTTTTTGTGTTTGGGGGAGAGAGAGAGTTGTTTTCTATTTGTTTTGTTTTGTTTTCACAAAAACATTATCAAAAAAATCCTACACCACTTTTGGTATATGCTTATCCAAAAGCATAAGGCAAAAATGGAGGGAAAATGTCATTCAATGCCTCCATCTACCACCATCATAAATAGTGACTGGTTGTCAATCACAAAAAGGTGACATGACTTCCATCACTAAAGTGACAAGCGATATGACGTGCGATGTGACTTGTGGGCCGTACTTTAATTCAAAATGCGAGTGGGACCACAAACCCTCCCGGGCTCGGGTTCGCTAATTCCGAATTAACGAATTTTCTGTTGCGACGTATTTAAATCAAATTTAATTAAATAATTATGCCTAGAAAAATTACTATTCATGTCCCTCACGAATTAATTCTAAATCAATTCGTTAGCCCGAATTAAAATCCAATTTTAATTCCGCGTCGAAATCTAATTTCGTTTAATATATCGAATATATTATTTCATCGATTATTCCAAATTAATCGTTCTCTCTCTTCAAATAGTATTTTACCCTAGATAAATTTTCTCCGTAATTAATCCTAGATTAATTATGTTCGAATCATACGTCATCGGTGAATCTTCGGGAAGTGACCCATGAGATCCCTGGATATGTTGGCAGTAAATCCGGTCGTCGGACTATCCGAACACGTACGTATCTTGTACTACATTTTTACCGATTTACGAGACATGGTTGGCTTCTAGCAAAGCACCATGCCTACCCAATTCTCCAGAAATATTCTTAATGGAATATATAATCTTTGTCAGGCGTAGTATACGTAGTATTGCGTATTGCGATCCAGAATCAGATGTCACATGCAAGGCCTGGGGCTGGAATAGTGTCTGCCCCATACGAAGCATATATCGGATTACAAGCAACTAGTCTCTTTAATCGGATAATCATGACCTTGTCATATTATCCAAATGGTTGCAACCATTTAGAGTATCGGTTCTATATCCCTGCGTGATCATCATCTCCATATGACTGAAGTGATACTTCCATCTTGACATCACACCCAATACACTACGATTCTCAATAAACCTAGAAAAGGCGTACACAGAACCTGTTAAAGTCCTGGACGACCAAAACCAAAGTGTATTGATTGTCGCGAGTACTAGCGATGCAAGTCTCAGGTTAAGACCAAATACACCTACCCTGATGCGGATTCCCATAGACACATAGTCATACTACCAATGGGATTCCACGGGGTCTATCCAGAGCGAAGCTGTTTCTGTACCATCGGTAAACACAACCTCCTATTGCATTTGCATAAGTATCCAATACTTAAATATATGAGAACTATGCTGTTACGCTTCCATAACACGCACAAGTGCAATACTAGTCTATTCCGCATTATCGATATCCAGTCTCGATAATACAACGACTAGGGATTTTTAATGATTAAACCTTTATGGATTGATACTGTCTCATATCTTATAATCTGAAACTAATCAAAGGACTTTTATCATTTATATATTTAAGTAATCAAATTAAAAAATGATAAAATACAATTTCCATTGCTACATAGCTAATTTGTACAAAAAACATAATGTCTTTTACAAATAGTGATGCTATGGGTCATAATTGTCTAACAATCTCCCACTTGGCCTATAGCCAGTCACTCAAGCATCTAATACTTGAATATGTACATGTCGCTCAAACTTTTGCTGAGGAATAGCTTTCGTCAGCGGATCTGCAATGTTGTCCTCTGATGCGACCTTCTCGATCTTCACATCGCCATGATGTATGATCTCACGAATCAGATGGAAACGTCGAAGAACATGCTTGGATCGTTGACGAGACCGCGGTTCCTTAGCCTGCGCTATAGCCTCGTTATTATCATAATACAATGGAACGGGCTCAGCTGCTAACAGAACTACTCCTAATCCAATTAGGAATTTACGGATCCAAACTGCCTCTTTTGTTGCTTCAGCTGCAGCAATATACTCTGCTTCTGTTGTTGAATCGGCAACAGTCTCTTGCTTGGAAGATTTCCAGCTTACTGTTTCGTTATTCAAACAAAATATGTACCCGGATTGTGACTTGCAGTCGTCTTTATCAGTTTTGAAACTTGCGTCGGTAAACCCAGTTACCTCAAGTTCTCCATCTCCATAAATTAAGAAAGCATCCTTAGTTCTTCTAAGATATTTAAGGATATTCTTAACCGCCATCCAGTGACTATCACCTGGATCGGCCTGATAGCGACTACTAATGCTCAAAGCATATGAGACATCAGGTCGCGTACATATCATGCCATACATGATCGATCCGACTACCGAGGCGAATGGTATCTGACTCATGTTTTCTCTCTAATCTTGAGTTTTAGGACACATGTCCTTAGATAGAGTGACGCCATGTGACACTGGCAACAGTCCCCTATTGGACTGATCCATGTTGAATCTCTTCAACACTTTGTCAATGTACATGCTCTGGGAGAGTCCAAGCAGCTTTCTAGACCTATCCCGGTAGATCTTTATTCCTAGAATAAATGCTGCTTCTCCCAAATCCTTCACGGATAATTTTAATGAAAGCCAAGCTTTCACCGATGTCAATATGGGAATGTCATTGCCAATAAGCAATACATCGTCAACGTAAAGGACAATGAATATCAGTGCGCTCCCACTAACCTTCTTATATACACAAGGATCATCCTCGTTTTGAACGAAATCATATTCTTTTATGATCTCATCAAAACGTTGGTTCCAAGAACGCGATGCTTGCTTCAATCCATAAATGGATCGATTTAACTTACAAACTTTGTTTGCAACTCTTGGTACGACAAAACCGTCAGGCTGTTGCATATAAACATCCTCCAAAAGGTTTCCGTTAAGGAAAGCAGTTTTGACGTCCGTTTGCCATATCTCGTAATCGAAATATACAGCAATAGCAAGTATTATCCTAATGGATTTAATCATGGCAACGGGTGAAAAAGTTTCTTCGTAATCGACACCATGTTGTTGACGATACCCTTTCGCTACAAGCCTAGCTTTGTACGTTTGTACATTGCCATCCATGTCAGTCTTCCTCTTGAAGACCCATTTGCAACCAATAGGCTTTACAGTTGGACAGTTATGACCCATAGCGTCACTATTTGTACAGATCATGGTGTTGTTGTACAAATTAACTATATGACAAAGGAGATTGCACTCTTATCATTTGTGATTAGATCACCTAGATATATAAATGATAGGAGGTCCCTATGATTTGTTCATGGACGGAGAATGATATGGGACAGTATCAGTCCACAAAGGATAAATCATTAAATATCCCTAGTCAGAGCATTTTCGAGATTGGACATCGATAAATGCGTAAAAGACTAGTATTACACTTGTACGCGTTGTGAGGGCACAACAACATAGTTCTCGTATATTTTGGTATAGGATACTCATGCAAGTGTAATAGGATGTTGTGTTTTACCGATGGTACGGGAAACAGCTTCGCTCTAGATAGACCCCCTCAGAATTCCATTGGTAGTATGACTATGTGTCTATGGAAGTCCGAAATCAGGGTAGGTGTATTTGGTCTTAACCTGTGACTTGCACCGCTAATACTTGCGACAATCAATATACTTTGGTTGCGGTCGTCCAGGGCTTTAACAGGTTCTGTGTATGCCTATGCTGGGTATATTGAGAATCGTAGTGTGTTGGGTGTGATGTCAAGAAGGAAGTATCACTTCAGTCATATCGAGATGATGGTCACGTAGGATACGGTACTAGTACTCTTAAGTACTGCAGTCATCGGGATAAAATGACAAGGTCATGTTTATCCGATTATAGAGACTAGTTACCAGACATCCGACATGTGATTCGTACGGGGCAGACAAAATTCCAGCCCCAGGCCTAGCACGTGATCATTCGATACTGGATCGACATACGCAATACTACGTATACTACGCCTGATATAGATCCTTTATTCCTGTAAGGATATTTCTGGAGAATTGTGTAGGCATGGCGCTTTGCTAGAAGCCAACCTTGTCTTGTAAATCAGTAAAACGTAGTACTAGGTACTTACGTGTTCGGATAGTCCGACGACCGAATTTACTACCAACATATCCGGGGATCTCATGGGTCGCTTCCCGAAGATTCACCGATGACGTATGACTCGCACTCTAAATTAATCTGGGATTAATTAGAAGAGAGAGAAAATTAATCTGGGATTAATTACAGAGATATTTTATCTGGGAAAAAATATCAATTAAAGAGAGATAATGATTAATTTGGAATTAATCGATTAATTAATATATTTGATATATTAAACGAAATTGGATTTCGACGCGGAATTAAAATTAGATTTTAATTCGGGCGAACGAATTAATTTAGAATTAATTCGTTAGCGATGTGAATAGTGATTTCGCTAGGCGTAATCATTTAATTACGACGCAACGGAAAATTCGTTAATTTGGAATTTGCGAACCCGTGCCCGAGATTATTTGTGAGCACATTCACATTTCGAATTCGAGTGCGGCACGTAAGTCAAATCAAGCGTCAAATCGCTAGTCGCAACTAGCGTCACATCATTCGTCAATCAAGTGATGGATGTCTTTCACTTTGAGTGATTGACGCCAGTCACTATTCATTGATTGATGGATTGATGAAGTGATATGAGTGGTTGGTGCCATTAAGGCTTGACTTTTTGAAAGCCAATTTCATTCCAAATGAATTTGAAATTAACATTTGGGTATTAGATACACAAATTTAAAGCCAACAACACACAACTCTATTTTTCTCTCATCTCTTTCTCTCACGCCCATTGTGGGCAAAATTCTTCACTGGTTTCTGTCAAGAAACCGTGAGTTAGGGAAGCAAGATTGGTGATTTTTATGGTAAAAATCACAAGAGCTAGCACTCTGAGAGACATGCGAAGGTGATAGGGAAGTCTACCATGAGCCGGGAATCGTTTGACGAAGCTTGGAGCTTGGATTCTTGATGATCAATACCGAAAATGGAGACTCAACAGCAGTGGACTGCCGTGAGAACCAGTGAGCAGAATTTCAGTTTTGTTCGTCTCCGCGTCGCTCAACCGATCGATGTGAGTATTCCGCAACTTCGTTGATTTGTATTCGCACTTATTTCATGCTTGTTTATGATCTTGGGACCTTAGCAAACACCAACATTTACGCCTTCTGGTGCATCAACCAGTGTCCAAACTTGGTTGGTGTACATGGAATCCATTTCGGAATTCATGTCATCTTGTCATAAACCAGAGTCGATACCTTGTATCGCTTCCTCATACGTAGCCGGCTCGTCTTCATCAATAAGATTAATATCCATATGAGGTGATATCAGAAACCCATACCTCTCAAGTTGTTTTCTGACTCTCTCCGACCTACGCGGTCCTTGTGTATTCGAAGATTGTGGTACAGTCTCATCACTGCTGGACTGTTCATGTTCCGTTAAGGATTCTGTGCCAGAAACAGTATCACTCCGATTCTCATCGCATATAGAGCAACAAATACTTTGTTCTCTTGTGGGTGATAGAAGTAATATCTTTTGGTTTCCCTAGGATATCCTACAAATAGGCATTTATCTGATTTGGGTTCTAGTTTACGTTTGACGTATGCCCAGCAACGCCAAATCTTCAGGAATGAGAAACCCAATTTATTTCCTGTCCATATTTCATACGGAGTCTGTTGAACAGAATTTGACAGAACCTTATTCAAAATAAGTTTTGCACTGTTCAATGCATATCCCCAGAAGGAAATAGGTAGCTCTGTGCGACTCATCATAGACCTCACCATGTCTAACAAAGTTCGATTTCTCTGTTCGGACACACCGTTTAATTGCGGTGTTCCAATAAGAGTCCACTGCGAAAGAATACCATATTCTTTCAAGTAATCAAGAAACTCATTGCTCAAGTATTTGCAACCACGGTCTGACCGTAATGTCTTAATACTTTTGCCGGTCTATTTTTCTACTTCGTGTCGAAACTCTTTGAATTCTCAAAGGTTTCCGACTTGTGTCTTATAAGATACACATAACCATAACGCGATGCATCATCCATAAAGGTTACGAAGTATTCATATCCACCTCTAGCCTGGCTCGACATGGGCCCACAAACGTCACCATGACCAAGGGCTAACAGTTCGGTGGCACGTGCACCTTTACCACTAAAAGGTGATTTAGGCATCTTGCCTAATAAACAAGATTCGCAGACGTCATATGAATTTGGATCAAATCCGTCCAAGTACCTACTCTTCAAAAGTGTGGATATGCGAGTCTTGTTAATGTGTCCCAGACGACAATGCCACATATAAGTTTCATCTTTGTTACTTAGTTTAAGCCTTTTGTTTGTTACAGAATATGTTTGAGATTGATTCATATTCAAAATATATAGACTATTATTTACATCAGCAGTGCAAATTTCCATATCATTTTTATACACAAAACACCCAGTGTTTCTAAATACAAAAGTGTACCCACATTGGGCTAACATAGATACAAAAATAATATTCCTAGTCAAACTAGGTACATAATAACAGTCTGTAAGTTTAAGTACATACCCCGAGGGCAGTTCCAAAACAAAAGTTCCAACGGCCAAAACGGCGACTTGTGTCCCATTTCCAATGAGGAGGTAAATCTCTCCTAAGGCTAGTCTCCTGCTAATTTGCAGATCATGCACATCAGTACATATATGAGTTCCACAACCAGAATCAAAAATCCAATTTTTAAAACTAGTAGTAGACATGTTAATTTCTATAACAAACATACCAGAAGCCGGTGCCTTGCCCGCTTTAATTTCCTTCATGTGTGCCTTGTACTCACCGCAGTCACGCTTCCAGTGACCCCTCTTCCCGCACTGCAGACATACATCTTGGTATTTGTCCTTACCCTTCCCAGAAGGTTTTGACGATTTGGCCATGCCTTTCTTCTTCTTCTTCTTAACACCTCCAGTCGCCTTGGGCCAAGCCCTCGGAGTCTGAGATGTTGAAGCGAAGTGTGCCTCGAGCTTCTTGCCCTTAAGGAGCTATTTCTCTGCTTCATGCAGAGTGGACATCAACTCTCCAAGAGTTTGGTCTTGGTTCAACATGTTGTAGTTCATGATAAACCCACTCCCAGTGTGGAGGAGAGACTGTAGGATCAAATCCACTGAAGTCTCAGCCTCGAAGACTATGCCCATCTGTCCGAGCTGCTCAATGTCAGCAATCATCTGTGAGACATGGTGCTCAACAGATGTACCCTCTGACATGCGAGCGCGGAAGAGCTTCTTCTGCAACTCGTATCTTTACGATCTAAGATTAGATCGGTGAAGATCGTGCAATTTCGCCATCATCTCATAGGGATCCAATCCCTTGTTTTGACGATGGAATTGCGGAGTCATAGCGGCAAGCATTACCGATTGAGAAGTCACATTGTCCTCGCTATGAGTCTTCCAAAGCTCTAGCTCAAGCAACTGATCAGGTCGGAGCTTAGGCCCAAAAGGTCCCTCTATAGTATAGAGTAACTTCTCGGATCCAAAATTGCCCTTCCCTTCTAATATCCATCTGATATACGTTATTCATTCAACACATCCATATATTCACATAAAGCATGGTATTCAATCAATCTAATCCAATTAATTAATCTTGAATAAAGTGATCATCCAATGTTCAAACAACGATTTGATTTTGCGCGAGTCCAACTCGTCTGAGAATAAGTACTCAAAGTACGAATTCTTGAATTATATCGAACTACAATTTAAATCTAATTTAATTCATATTCAATACTAATTTTATATTTAATTCCAAATTAAATAACTACACTTTTAAATGCGCCTTTACGACTTAGATTCCAAATCTAATCTAAATGGGTCTCAAAGCCCAATTAACATCCCATGTCGTTTAATTAAAGTCCAATGTGCTTTCAATTAATTTCTTAAGGCATGGACTTTGGTCAATATGGGTCAAACCCAAATTCCAAAGCCCAATTAAGGAATCACCATATTTGCCAAGAAACCAATTTCGGCCCATAAGGCCCAATTAAACATAAAAGGCCCATTTGTCATATTTGGACTTAATGGAATGATTTAGGCCCAATTTGGATCCAATCCAATTGTCCTAAACCAACTTGGCCCAACCAAGCCCATTAAGCCCAAATACAACATTATAAGCCCAATTAATGAAATTCTAAAATTCCAAATTTCATAATTTAATTAATTAAAGTGTATCGCATTAATTAATTATCTAAATTAACATTTCCAAAAAATCAATTTAATCAATTAATCATGCTTTAATTTGTTCAACACATGTCCAACATTATTGAAACAAAAATCATCTCATTTCATGCTATTAAGCTCACGACTTTTGGGGATTTTTAAAACCGATTTCGATTTCAATCCAATTAAATCATTAATCAATTTATCCCAAGTCTTTAAACTCATCCAATGATCAAAAGAACAAAAAATACCATGACTTTAGGGCACTAGTTACATTCGGCCAAACCAAAGAAAATGGGGAAAATTAATCCAATTCAATTTTCGTCAAATTGATCATATATAACTCCAAGTTATCCATATATAAGCATGCCCAAACAAACAATTTGGTTAAATAATGCTCAAATCAAATTTACCCAAATTTTAGTATATAAACCCTAAGTTTATTTCATGCTCATCAAGGCTTATGATACCATTGTTGGTCTCTAAGACATACCCAAGATCATATAAAGTAATGAAATAAAGTGAATACATAAAGAAGTATGGCGGAATCATACTTACAAAGAACGGATTTTGGAAGTGTTGATAACAAAAAAAAATTGCCTTTGAGAAGTCTCCAAGCTTCTACTTTTGAAAGTTGAATCCAAGCTCCAAGCTTTGATCTTGATTCCAAGCTCAAGGGAGGAGTTTCCCTATCACCTTTGTATGAATTCCTTCAAGTGCTAGCTTAGGAAAAATTGCTACAAAATTTCCTTTTCACCTTGTGAAGCTCACGGTTTTTGTGTTTGGGAGAGAAAGAGAGTTGTGACTGGTTGTCAATCACAAAAAGGTGACATGACTTCCATCAATAAAGTGACAAGCGATATGACGTGCGATGTGACTTGTGGGCCGCACTTTAATTCAAAATGCGAGTGGGCCCGCAAACCCTCCCGGGCTCGGGTTTGCTGATTCCAAATTAACGAATTTTCCATTGCGACGTATTTAAATCAAATTTAATTAAATAATTATGCCTAGTAAAATTACTATTCATGTCGCTCGCGAAATAATTCTAAATCAATTTGTTAGCCCGAATTAAAATCCAATTTTAATTCCACGTCGAAATCTAATTTCGTTTAATATATCGAATATATTATTTCATCGATTAATTCCAAATTAATTGTTCTCTCTCTTCAAATAGTATTTTATCCCAGATAAATTTTCTCCGTAATTAATCCTAGATTAATTATGTTCGAATCATACGTCATCGGTGAATCTTCAGGAAGCGACCCATGAGATCCCTGGATATGTTGGTAGTAAATTCGATCGTCGGACTATCCGAACGTGTAGGTATCTTGTTCTACGTTTTTACCGATTTACGAGACATGGTTGGCTTCTAGCAAAGCACCATGCCTACCCAATTCTCCAGAAATATTCTTAATGGAATATATAATCTTTGTCAGGCGTAGTATACGTAGTATTGCGTATTGCGATCCAGTATCAGATGTCACATGCAAGGCCTGTGGCTGGAATAGTGTCTGCCCCGTACGAAGCATATATCGGATTACAAGCAACTAGTCTCTTTAATCGGATAATCATGACCTTGTCATATTATCCCGATGGTTGAAACCATTTAGAGTACCAGTTCTGTATCCTTGCGTGATCATCATCTCTATATGACTGAAGTGATACTTCCATCTTGACATCACACCCAATACACTATGATTCTCAATAAACCCAGAAGAGACGTACACAGAACCTGTTAAAGTCCTGAATGACCAAAACCAAAGTGTATTGATTGTCGCCAGTACTAGCGATGCAAGTCTTAGGTTAAGACCAAATACACCTACCCTGATGCGGATTCCCATAGACACATAGTCATACTACCAATGGGATTCCGCGGGGTCTATCCAGAGCGAAGCTGTTTCCGTACCATCGATAAACACAACCTCATATTGCACTTGCATAAGTATCCAATACTTAAATATATGACAACTATGCTGTTACGGTTCCATAACATGCACAAGTGCGATACTAGTCTATTCCGCATTATCGATGTCCAGTCTCGATAATACTACGACTAGGGATATTTAATGATTAAACCTTTATGAATTGATACTGTCTCATATCTTACAATCCGGAACTAATCATAAGGACTTTTATCATTTATATATTTAAGTAATCAAATTACAAAATGAAAAAATGCAATTTCCATTGCTACATAGTTAATTTGTACAAAAACCACAATGTCTTTTACAAATAGTGACGCTATGGGTCATAATTGTCTAACACTTAAGACATGGACTTTGTTCAATATGGGTCAAACCCAAATAGCAAAGCCCAATTAAGGAATCACCCTATTTGCCAAGAAACCAATTTCGGCCCATAAGGCCCAATTAAACATAAAAGGCCCATTTGTCATATTTGGACTTAATGGAATGATTTAGGCCCAATTTGGATCCAATCTAATTGACCTAAACCAACTTGGCCCAACCAAGCCCATTAGGACCAAATACAACAATTTAAGCTCAATTCTAAATTAAGCCCAACTAATTAAATTTTAATTTTCCAAATTTCAAAATTCAATTAATTAAAGTGTATTACATCAATTAATTATCTAAATTAATATTTCCAAAATACTAATTTAATCAATTAATCATGTATTAATTTGTTCAACTCATGTCCAACATTTTGAAACAAAAAATCATCTCATTTCATGCTCCATAGCTCACGGCATTTTAGGGTTTATTTACGTTCGATTCCGATTTCAATCCGATTGAATCTCAAATCAACATAACCATGTTTTTCAACTCATCCAATGATCAAAAAAACAAAAATACCATGACTTTAGGGTAAATGTTGCATTCGGCCAACATACATAAATTAGGGAAAATTAATCCAATTGAATTTTCTTCAAATTGATCATGCATAACTCCAAGTTATCATCATTCAAGCATACTCAATCAATCAATTTTATCAAATCATGCTCAAATCAATTTTACCCTAATTTTTACCCTAATCATTTTTCATGCTCAAATTAGGCTCCATGATACCATTGTTGGTTTCTAAGGAATTCCCAAGATCATATTTAAGCATAAAACATGTGAATACATAAAGAAGTATGGCGGAATCATACTTACAATGAACGGCTTTAGGATGCGTCAAATTTAAAATTTTCTTCTCCAAGTTTCGGTCAAACTCCAATTGAAGATGAAATCCAAGCTCCAAGCTACAAGCTTTGTCCTTTGATTCCAAGCTATTGGGATGGTTTCCCTATCACCTTGGATGATTCCTTGATGTGCTAGCAACTTTAGAAAATTTGCTACAAATCTTCTAAATCTTCCTTGCAAGTCTCGGCAATGAGAAGCAAAGAGAGGGAGAGAATTTTTTGGTTAATACCGTGAGAGAGAGAGAGAGTGATGGAGTGAGTTGTGTTGACTTGGTTTTGATTTCAAAAATCTAATAATCATATACCAAACATTTGGTATTAGTCAATCAAGCCATCATGTTTAGGAAATGTGTAAGGCAAGTCATCATCATTCTCACCAAAACCCATCACCAAAAGTAACTAAAGTGACAAGTGATGTGACAACTGATGTGACATGTGGGCCCCCACTTGATTCAAAATCTGAGTGGGCCCGCGACACATCCTGGACTCGGGTTCGCTAATTCCGAATTAACGAATTTTCCATTTTGACGTAATTAAATCAAATTTATTTAAATAATTATGCCTGGCAAAATTACTATTCACATCGCTAGCTGTTTGTGTGATTTATGGACTGTTTTGCTGGCTGTTTGTGTGATTTTCAGGGTGCAGTTTTTGGGGACTATTTTTCGATAAATAGGGTACAGTTTCACGGGGTGTAAGATTGCAATTTTAGGGTTGTGATGGTGTGGTTTAGGGGTGCAGGTCATGGGCTGTTTGGTGCGGTTTAGGGGTGCAGGTCAGGGGCTGCTATTGTGAGTTATATGGCTGCTTGTCTTGACGTGTGTGTTTATTTAGGGTGGCTGTGCATGCGTGTTCAATGTGCAGTGGTGTCTTTTGTGTGAGTGGGCTGATGCTGTTAGTGGCTTGCTGTAAGGTTTAGACGTAGCTTATGTGAAGGCAGGTGCGTGGCTTATGTGAAGGCAGGTGTGTGGCCTGAGTATGTGAGTGGCTGCCGAGTGCTGTGTGCTTTTAAGGGAGAACAGAGAGTGGCGTTTGGTTTGTGAGTGACATGTGTGTGTGTTTATGAGTGGTGTGAGGTGTTCGTCGTGGTGTGAGGAACGTGCAAGGTAAGTGGCTTGTTGTTTGCCGAGAGTGAGTGTCCAGTAATGAGAGAGGGAGAACGTGAGCTGTTGTCCAGGGTTTATTTTAGCTACGGCCGTGAGAGAGCAGAAATTTTAGGGTTTATTTTGTTTGTTCGGTTTTTGAGAGAGAGGGGTGAGGGTTCATGGTGCCGTGAGTTGCCAAGGTTTATGGTTTATTATATTTTTTTTTTGTTACTGTGAATGTGCTAGGGTGTGAAGGGTTAGTTTATGGTCCTTTTATAGGCAATGTTTAAAAATATGGGGCGGCGCCTCGAGGCGGACCTCCTCGAGGCGGTGAGGCGGGCGCCTCGATCCGAAAATCGGAAATATAATCCAAAATACATTCATTTCTTCATATTCATAGTATGTTTAAATAACTATTGATAACTAATCCAAAATACATTAATGATTTCATAATTCATAGTATGATTTCTTTCAAGTGCAGCCTGTTTTTTCTTGTATCCTGTTTTTTCAAGTGCAATTCTTTCAAATGCAAGATGTTTTATATTGTATCCTGTTTTTTATTCAACAATTCGATTTTTACTATCAATTTCGAAGATTAACAACAAATTCACAACTTGTAAGAAAGTAAAACACTAAGACAATTCAAGATTTTTTCAACTGAAGACCTGAAACAGTTTTTGATAGAACAAAGATAAAAACAAATGGTCATCAAGCCAAAATACTACAATGTAACATATACCAACTCAAAAGCACTCTGTGAATGTCCTTGGCACTATATATATATATATATATTTTTTGCTTTTGCAAGACAATAGCTCTGAGCTATCGAATACACTTAAATTATAAATTACTGGAAAGACGTACCAGATGCGAAGAGAAGAAACTGAGAAAGCAGATGCGAAGAACCAGGTCAGACTCAGAGACGAACATAAGGAAGAGAAGAAGCTGAGAAACCCTAAAGGCGATGCCTTTTTTTTTGGTTTATAAAGATGCCAAAACGACGACGTTTTGGCACCCCCAAAACGTCGTCGTTTTGGTGGGATAAAAAAAAAAAAAAAAACTGAACATGAGACGGCCGCCTCAGCCCACCTCATGCCGAGTCGGCGTGAGGCGGGCTAAGGCGGCCGCCTCACGGGGCCAAATTTGGAAAAAAATAGGCTGACCGCATTAGGCGGCCACCTTGACGCGCCGACACCGAGAGGCGGTGATTCGGCGCCTCGAGGCGCCTGTAGACACAGAAACTGGGCGAAACCATGCTGTTCTAGACTCAGGGCCTAGTTGAGAGTACGGAGTAGCCCACGAGGGACTAACCGGAGAATAATGGAGTCGCCACCCGGTGTGAACCGGGAAAATGATTTAAGGCCGAACTCACCCCTCGCAAGGGAAGACCTCAAACCGTTGGGTTCGGAATGGTCCCTTACTTATGTCACTTGTAATGAATGGATTTGTAAATTTTAAACCAGTCTACTCAACATACATGCCTAAACCTAAGTTCACATGCTTTGAAAGTAATAAACAAACATTACAATAATCTAAGATCCGGCTTCAAATACAAATTTGAGTGAAATGAAACATGTGAGTCTTTTAAGTGGTACGGGGCGTTGTATCCCGAGTGCAAACCATACTACCGTCCATTCGGATTCGGCTATGGAATTTATGTCCGGGTTTCCATCCAATATACCACAAAAAGAATACACATTCCATTCATTCAAAAAACCACATACTCACCCCTCGCAAGGGAAGACCTCAAACCGTTGGGTTCGAAATGGTCCCTTACTTATGTCACTTGTAATGAATGGATTTGTATAATTTTAACCAAGTCTACTCAACATACATGCCTAAACCTAAGTTCACATGCTTTGAAAGTAAAACAACATTACAATAATCTAATCATGCTTCAAATACAAATTTGAGTGAAATGAAACATGTGAGTCTTTTAAGTGGTACGGGGCGTTGTATCCCGAGTGCAAACCATACTACCGTCCATTCGGATTCGGCTATGGAATTTATGTCCGGGTTTCCATCCAATATACCACAAAAAGAATACACATTCCATTCATTCAAAACCACATCACATACTAGTTAATGACATTCATGCGACAGAAAAATAAATTACATGCTTTTCTACGTTATTAATTTACATACCCTAATTAATTACATGTTAATTAATTATTTATGCTAAGCATTATTAAACACATATTCTAAGATAATATTTCGTGTAAATAAATTCTAAATAACATGCCAAAACAAATATTCATGCTAAACATATTTTCTAAGTTATTATTTCATGTGAATAAATTCCATACAACACCAAGCTAATTATTCATGCTAAATGCCATAAAATGAATCTTCTAAATCATGATTTTTTGTAAATAAATTCAATAATAGGTGCCCTCAGGTCTTACCTTTTTTGTCGCTGTTCGGAGGTGCGTTATACGGCCGTCGGAGGAGCTAAAACACCGTGATTCCACCGGTTCGCTGCTTTGACGTTTTCCTTCGCTGTTTCACTCTTTTGCTTGCTGTTTTCACTTCGTTTCGATGCCGTTTTGCTGCCGTATCGCTGGCATGTTTAGGTCACTGGTTTGTGGTGGATTAGGGGCTGTTTTAGTGAATTTGGAGGGGTATTGGACTGCCGTTTGCTCGGTTTACTCGATCAATTATAAGTGCAGTTTTTGCTCACTGTTTTGGTGTATTTGGGGACTGTTTTGAGCACTTTGAGCTGCTGTTTCGCAAGGGGATTGAGGGCTGAATTAGTTCAGTTTTTGTGTACAGGTTTGAGGGGCTAAAATAGGGTAATTTGGGCGCAAGTTGAGGGGCTAAAGTGGGGCTGTGGTGTGCGTGAACTGCAGAGGCAAAATGGAGGGCAGTGAGGGGACTGTTTGGGCGTGAATGAGCTGCTGTGTTGGGGACTGTTTGCTGCTGTGTTTAGGCGTGGGAAAGCTACTAAATGGAGGGCAATGAGGGGCGTGAGTTGTAGGCAAAGTGAAGTTAATTGGCGTGTCGATGAGGGGGGTGCAATGGGCGTGATTGAGAGCTTGAGAGAGGGCTGTTTTGGGCGTGAGAATGGGCAGTGAAGGAGAGCTTTGGGCGTGACTTGTAGAGGGAATAAGGGGCTGGTTTTGTGCTCTTAAAATGCTAAATGCTTGATCAATGTGTGCTTGATATCTATTAGGTGTTCCAAGGCAGAAAAATGAGTGCTTATATAGGCATTTGGAGGGCATTTATTAGGTTGGCAATGTGATGTTGAAGGGCATTTATTAGGTTGGCTATCTTTGTTGACAAAGGAAGGTAAGATAATTAATATTGTTTTGAAAATGAATAAAGAGGGGTTATAGGTCATGGGCGTGGGGTACTAGTATAAATGGTGTGGGGTGAGTGCTTGACTTGGTGAGGGAGGCCATTAAATGGTGTAGGGTTGGTTTAATAAATGGTTTGAAAAATTAATATTAAGGTAAAAGGTAAGGTCAAAGGTTAAAGTGAATAGGTAGAAGGGTAAGTCATGATGGAATAGTGTAAGGAAGGTAAAAATGGTGTCAAGGTCGTGGGCCTCCTAGGTGGTGGGCTTGGTGTTTGGTTGGTTTTGGTTTAATGGGCTTTGGATGCGGATTTGGGTGTTTAGGTGGGCTTGGAAGGGTTTGTGGTGATTTTGGGGCCAAGGATATGCCTCGAAACGAAGATCCGACAAGCGAACTCAGAGCGAACTTAGCGAAATAATTCCAAAATAATATGTCAACTCTTGACTTCTCATTCCAACGACCGTATTCCGCGACTTCCACGACTAAAAGGCGGTGCCTCCTTACGAGACTCATCATTGGGCTCGGTATGCAAAAATGCAATGCCTACAGCGCCGCCTCAAACGTATTTTAAAACACTATTTATGGAGAGGGTTGAGGTTCTCCTTGTACGGGAAGGGAAATGATATTGTGTAATTATGGAGATATCTCTAATTAGTGTGTCATAAGGAAAAATATATCTAATTTAGGGAGGGTATTGTTTTAGTTTTAGGCATGTGATTAATTTAATTAGGAAGGTGATTGATGAGATTTGATTTGAATCTTTTAAATTGGGAGGTGATTTGTTTTTGATTTATTTAATTCGGAATGTGATTTATTTAGATTTAACATGTGTTTACTGTGTTTGAATATTTTTGGATGTGATTTTAATGGGCTTGGAGGCTTTATGGGCGTGTGGTTGGAAGGCTTGGTGTGGATTGCGGGGGTTTGGGCCAAGGATAAGTTCTAAAGTAGAGGTTCAATGAGCAAACCCGAAGCTAAGTAAACGAATTGAGTCCAACAAGGTATTGATTTCTGAATTTCCCTTCCGACGTCCGTTTCCCGTGACTTCCGCAACCTAAAGGGTAGTGCCTCCGTACGAGGCTCATCATCGGGACTTATATGCAAAAATACAGTGCCTACAGTCGCCCCCACTTTGATGGGACTTGTGCAGTGTGTGACAATGACAATCCTATCAAAGTTATGCAATGCATTTTTACTTACCTGGCTCGCCAGCTGCCATTTGACTTGCCTGTTGCTTCGAACTGAGTTGATATTGTGGTGAGGTGTTTCGACCCCAAGGTTCATCCCTGTAAGATGCTGCGATCTCTAGGAATCACTACCAAACTGAGCTGATATGGTGGCGAGGTGCTTCGACCCCTAGGATTTGTTCCCAAACCACCGAATGTGGGCTTTATTCCCGAACTGTGCTGATGATGTTGTGGGCCTCGACCTTGGGACGCATCCCAAAACTGATGATGCAGTGGGTCTCAACCCTGGGATGCATCCCAGAACTGCAACTGATGTGTGGGCCTCGACCTTGGGACGCATCCCAAAACTGATGATGTAGTGGGCCTCGACCTTGGGACGCATCCTGGAACTGCAACTGATGTGTGGGCCTCGACCCTGGGACGCATCACAAAACTGATGATGCAGTGGGCCTCAACCCTGGGACGCATCCCAAAACTGATGATGCAGTGGGCCGCGACCATTGGACGTATCCCGGAACTGCAACTGATGTGTGGGCCTCGACCCTAGGACGCATCCCAAAATTGATGATGTCGGCCTCGACCCTGGGACGCATCCCAAAACTGATGATGCAGTGGGCCTCGACCCTAGGACGCATCCCGGAACTACAACTGATATGTGGGCCTCGACCCTGGGACGCATCCCAAAACTGATACTGATGTGGGCCTCGACCTTGGGACTCATCCCAAAAACTGATACTGATGTGTAGGCCTCAACCCTGGGACGCATCCCAAAACTGCTACTGATGTGGGCCTCGACCTTGGGACGCATCCCAAAACTGATGATGCAGTGGGCCTCGACCCTAGGACGCATCACAAAACTGCAACTGATGTGTGGGCCTCGACCCTGGGATGCATCCCAAAACTGATGATGTAGTGGGCCTCGACCCTGGGACGCATCCCAAAACTGCAACTGATGTGTGGGCCTCGACCCTGTGACACATCCCAAAACTGATGATGTAGTGGGCCTCGACCCTGGGACGCATCCCAAAACTGTAACTGATGTGTGGGCCTCGACCTTGGGACGCATCCCAAAACTGATGATGCAGTGGGCCTCGACCCGGGGACGCATCCCCAAACTGCAACTGATGTGTGGGCCTCGACCTTGGGACGCATCCCAAAAACTGCTGATGTGGGCCTCGACCCTGGGACGCATCCCAAAACTGCTGCTGATGTGGGCCTCGACCCTGGGACGCATCCCAAAACTACTACTGATGTGGGCCTCGACCTGTGCTCCATTCTCAAAATGCCATTCCCGGCATACTGAACCTCATCCCTTAGGCATTACTGATGTGATGGTTCATTACCGAACCGTGCTGTATGAGGTAGGGGAGACTGGTCACCCCTAGTCTCGGTTCATATTTCTGTTCTTTGCTGCTTTCATGAGGTCAAGGTAGATCTCGATGTGATGTTACATGCCAACATACTATACTGCCTCTCACGAGATAATCCCGATAGCTAAACATATTTTCGTCCTCAAATGATGCTTCGTGTTGAAACCAGAGAACCTTCAAAGTACTTGATACACTCAAATCCAACCGTCTGAATGAGTGATCTGAACTAGACTCCAAGTGTGTGTGTGCCAAGGTTCTTTCGCAGCTTAATCCTTAAGTAAGCCAACTCAATGATTTTGTCTCGGAGAATTGGATCAGTGGGTCTAACCAACCTAGATGTTTGGATCATACTCTGCAATTACTTCTTTGTATTCAAAATGATATGGTTTCCTTCTTCTTTTCTTTCGTCTCTTCATCTTTTTTCTTTTCATTTTGAACTTTTTTTTTCAACACACCTACCATTTAAGGTAGCATTTCTCCTCATGGTGGTCCTAATACTCGCCCATGGGTAGCTTCATGCTTATCGGTTATAGGTAGTTTATTTTTGCTCTTCAGAGACTTTTTCTTTGTTTCCAACCATATCACGTATCGTAACACAAGTAAATCAGGATGGACATCTAAGCAAACGGTCATTCACCGATTCACCATCTCTTCCACTAGTCATCTCGCCGACTACTCAGGCTTCTACTACTAAGATCCTGTAATCAAGTGTTCGCGAGTCTAGCCGAGATTAACCACTCAGAATACCGGATGAGAGCACATCTCGTACTTATCGTTTATAAGGTTTCACCTTACAGCAAACAATGTCATCACCAGACATATGCCTAACCATCATGGACTTTTCTTTTTTCTTTTCACTCGACTGGAATTCTTCCTTTCAGCCGCTGATAATGTGGGCTTCGCCCCCTAGGATCCATTCCCAAAAACTGATACTGATATGGGCCTCAACCCTGGGATTCATTCTCGACTGATACTGATGTGGGCCTCAACCCTGAGATTCATTCCCTAAACTGATACTGATGTGGGCCTCAACCCTGGGATTCATTCCCGAAACTGATACTGATGTGGGCCTCAACCCTGGGGTTCATTCCCGAAACTGATACTGATATTGCTTCTTCTGGTTGGCTTATATTTGCCGCTTTCTCCTTTTTTTTTTGGCAACCTGTGGATACAAAACGAAACAAAACACAAAAAAAAAATTGCAAGTACGTTATGTGTATGCATGCATGCATGGATGAATTTCCTATTCCGTTGGGTTAGGTGTTCCGCCAGTTCCCCTAGTGACTGCTCGGTCTTCTCTTCCTCAGGTAAAATATTACTTCAATCTGTCCACGTTGATGGGCTTGGTGAAATCATTCCCTTCCAAATCTGACAGTCTCTTTGCCTCATTTCCCATTACTTTCAGGACTATGTAGGGTCCTTCCTAGTTAGGCCTGAACTTCCCTCTCGGGTCTATCGTCGACGGCTTCGACTGCTTAACCACCAGATCACCCTTTCTGATCTTAGTAGGATGCACCTTCTTGTTGAATGGTCGAGCCAAACTCTTCTAGTATAACTGCATATGACATAAAGACTTCATTCTCTTTTCATCCAGTAATGCTAACTGTTCAAATCTCCGTGAGGCCCATTCTTGTTCAGGTAACTCTACTTCTGATAATACCCGCATAGACTGTATCTCAACTTCCACTGGCAGTACTGCTTCCATCCCGTAGACCAAAGAGTAAGGCATGGCTCTCGTTGATGTTCTCACAAAAGTTATGTACCCCCACAGGGCGTACGGTAGCTTATCAGCCCAATCTTTGTAGTTCTTCGTCCTCTTGGGTAGTATCTTCTTTATCGTCTTATTGGCTGCCTCGACTGCGTCATTTACTTATGGTCGGTAAGGTGACGACTTTTGATGTCCTATCCCATACCTCTGTAGCATTGTGACCAGCGTAAACACACGCGTATAACGCAAGCGCACGTATCGTTCAAGTAGTATAAAAAGTATCGATCCCACGAGGACTTAATACCTAAGCTATTAATTTTATGAGGTCAAATGATTACTAGTATCTAACAGGTTGTTTGATAGATTTGAAAAGGTGACGATTCTAAATTTAAAAATAAGTAAATAAAATTGTTCGAAAGTAGGTTTAAGAAAGTTCACTATTAAAAACTATTTAGGGTTGTGATTTCTTCCAATATCATTTTAAAGATGAAGTGGTTATTTTATAGTTGGATAAAATATTGATTTATTAACCTGGAACACTAAATTATGTAAAAGCCTATTCCGATGGTCAATTACAAATATCCAATATAACCCAATTGAACCATATGTCTATGTCAACCAAATTACCTGGATTCATTAAGATTAAGTTCCAATTATGGCTACCCCCGCCCGACAGGTATATTCTTATCCTGTAAGGAAATCTATTAAAGGGTTATCTATCCTCAAGGAAGATCGTGGGCTATTGAGTCTAAGGTCTTAAACTTAAAATCTCTATGTCTAGTTCATTTTAAGTTTACCAGTTCAATTTTATTAATGGCCAGTTAATAAAAAGCATTAAGATTAAGACTCAATAAATAAACCTTTATATTACCCAAACTATAATTTAACCCCTTATAAACCGGTGATATTGGATTTCATCACAACCCCAGATAACTAATTTAGTTACTACACATATTTACGGGTAGTACAAATTTAAATAAAATAAAAGACATAAAGTAAATTCTGAAAATTAAATACTGAAAAGTAAATTGCTGAAAAGTAAAAAAAGTAAAAAGTAAAAAGTAAAAAAAAAATAAAGTAAATTACTGAAAGTAAATTGCTGAAAAGTAAATACTGAAATTATAATAAAGTAAAAGTACAATAAAAGAAAATGCTGGGGTTAGAGGATCAACTTTTATTACTATTATTTTAGATATCTCCCTTAATATAATATATTAACTTTGCGTGATAATTACCAACCAGGCATATAGGCGGTATCCTGATAAAGTCAAATTAGTAATTAATTACCAACCGACCAACCAGGCGGTATCCATACTTAGTCAGGTTAAAACCAATTTATAATTAATTTCCAACCGGCCAATATATCGGTATCCTCATTAAGTCAGATTTTAAATAGTTTATATTTTATATCTAAGGGAGATTAATCTAGATAGCAATAATAAAAGCATTACATTTTACCCCAGAAAAGGGGAGTTACCTCCTCATTGCTTGAAAAATAAAAACTGCAAAAGTAAAGAAAGAAAAGGTTTGTGCGTAAAAGTAAATTGCGGAAAGTAAAAACTGAAAAGTAAAGAAAAGAAAGTGCGAAAGCGGAAATTAATTACTGGAAGCTATAAATAAACAAACAAGATACAATCTTCTTATTTATTCATTAGGAATTTCAAAGAAGAAAATATGAATTTTACAAATGAAATGGCTTGGTATTTATAGGTAAAATTTTGCCTATATCAAATCATCCATCAAATTCTCCACCAAATCCATTATTAATTTCTCCACTAATTACTCCACCAAATCCATAATTGCTCCACTAATTGCTTATCTGTTTGGTGTTGATTTTGAATTTTTATTAATTATTTATTAATTTATATTTTTCTTTGAAAATGATTGATAATGACTTTAATAATTACACATCACACACTTCTGGATGTTCATCCATTTCGGTCATGAACTCTTCAGAAGTAGAAAATATTTCCTCTTTCAAAGTTGTAGATCTTTGCGTCTTCTGTAATTTGGCACTTGAATCAGCTCAATCCGATATCTGAGTAAAAAGTTATGCCCAAAATACGACAGATGCGCAAAACTGGAATTCCCAAAACTGCACTTCGTCAAAACGCCCTTTCAAGTTTCCAATCTCCAAAATTAATATATCAAGTCCAATAATTGCCCTTATTTGACCCATATTTCATCCTAAATGATTTCATTGAGACCCGATATTATTTTATCTGCAAAATAAACTAAAACACATCAAAACGTTCATCAAACCCGAGAAACTAAACAAAATATTAAGTTAAAGGGGCGGTAAATATTGATATATTTTCCGCTCATCACACCCCCAAACCTAACATTTTGCTAGTCCTCGAGCAAAACAATAAAATAAAAATAAAATTAAACTAAGCCACTTTCGTAGGGATCACGGTTGCATTTAGCATATGCAACAAGCCTTTAAACCCCTAGGTGTCCCTAGTGGACGAGTTGTAGTCTCGTGAGGGTTTACAGCAATGATACCCACAAACATTTTACAAAAGTAAAAAGGTAGTAAAACTAATGCACACAAAAGCAAAAAGACAAGCGAAAAGAGAAAAAAGATGTTAGTGACTAATCAGGTGAAACTTCTACTCCAAGTTACTAGTTGTTTTGTTTCATTCTAAATTACTGAATAAGTAAATTCTCCGATTATATTTACCATTCTCCATATACACAGCCAACAAAATATTAAACAACTCATTTTTGCCCACAACAGTCATAAGTGCAGTTGATAAAAGAGTAATATTTTTGTCCTAAAGTTTTATCAGAATTCACATCTTTTTGCAGCAATGGAATAATTTTTCGGATTTTTCTGATTTTTTTCTTTGATTTTTCTCTATTTTTTATTTATATACAATACCTTCTGTCTATGTAACGAGTGTTGGGTCGGTGGCTCCCAAACCAGTTGGCTTTAGGGCACCAGGTGTTAAGACACCCCTACGGACTTAATTACTCAGACTTCATATATATATATTTTTGCAGTATCTTCGATCCATGTAACGAGCTTTGGGCCAGTGACTCCCAAACCAGTTGGTTTTAGGGCACTAGGTGTTAAAACACCCTTTCAGACTTAATAACCCGGATCTCAGACGTTTTTTTTTAACTCCATTGCCATTTATAGATGCTTTCTCCAATTAAACTAGAGCACTGAATATTACAAACTTTTCAATTTTAACTCATGTCTGTATGTTACTATGTATGTTGATAATATCTGTCAATTTAGCATATGAAGATTCATTTTAGTCAGTGTTAAGGAGAATTCACAAATTAAATAATTCAAAATGAATTAAACAAAAATTAACTTGTTTCAAAAATGGTTTGAGATTCGTCTCAGGAGTGGAAACTCCTTACTCAGCTATCTCTTACCGATTTCACCTTTTTAGTCAAAAAAAACACAAAAAAAATGAAAAATATTTTTGTAATTTTTGAAAATTTTTCAATTTTTTTGTATTTTTCTAAAAAATTTGGACTAAAAATAAAAACAACACACAAACTAAAAACAAGGTACTAATCAACTAATTTCCTCCCCCAAACCTAAATGAGACATTGTCCCCAATGTCTTAAACAGTAGAAGAAGAGTTTAGAAAATAATACCTGGTTAGCTGAAATTCTACAAGAAATTAAAGGTTAAGATCCAGATTAATCCTACGCCTCTTACCATGATCGTCCTCGGACCAATTTATCTTTGAAAGGATAGGGTCAACTCGTGGTTCATAGGCTATTAGTTGGTCTATTAGATCCGGAGCAGTTCTGGCAGTAAAGAGGAGTTCTTTCAAAGGTTTCGACACGAACCCATTTCTCCGAGCATAATCAAGAAACTCACAAAGAAAATCATAAACTCCATCAACGTTGAGCAGTCCAATTGGTTTCTGGTGTATGTTCAGGTTCGCCCAAGATAGTACAATAAAAATTTCCTCCAATGTTCCCAAGCCACCTGGCAAAGAAATAAAAGCATCAGCACGGTTAATCATTTCTACCAAACGTTCAGACATACCTGGCACGATCAGTTCTTCTCCGTTTGATGGTTCAATTAGATTTGCCTCTGCCAAGGGTTTTGGGATGATTCCAAAAACGTGACTGCCTCCTTCCTGTACAGCCTTTGAAACGATCCCAATAAGTCCGAGATTTCCTCCGCCATATATTAAGTGCATATTCCTTGCAGCTAAGACTCGACCCAATTCTTGTGCTGCTTCTACGTATTATGGTTTAGTTCCAACACTACTACCGCAAAACACACAGATGTTTTCAACTCGTCTTCTTGAAGTGGCTTCCATTTTTTATGTATTTCTTTCTCAACTCTGGATGCCTTCAAAAGTGCAATGACGGGCTGAATTTATAGTACCTGAAAAGGGTGAGTAAAAATAGCACAAGTATCTTCCAGAGGACGATTAGTAGCAAAATAATATCGTGATAGTCAAAAAGGTCTGGATCCTGTCTGAGAAAATAAAAGAAAACAACAAAACAAATCACAATTATTAAGAAAAGACAAAGAGATATAATATTTACAAGAAAAGTAACGGCTTGATTGACGTCTATGCGTCTGGGACAAGCTTCCCATCCAATTTTCTTATAAATTGGCAAACATGGTCTTTTTGAGTCGGATTCCCGAGACTTAACAGTTGTCTTTCTTTTTGAAATTGTGTATGTAATTTGCGAAAGGCTATGTGAACATATCCACTGGGATGTGTCTCAATAGTTGAAGATATATCATCTAAAGACTCCTTAATCAAGCCATCCCTAATGAATTTAATTTTGTCTTCGCGATTATCAGACACCATTCCTAAAGAACGAAAACGAGTATTGCAATTCCAGCGTGCACATTTATAACAAACACACATTCTTTAAGCTCTTCTCTTTTTAGCATATGTGCTCTTTCCTAAGCCAGACAGATGTGAAATAAAAGAGTCAGAAGACTCACCTGCCAATCGGACCCGTGCTTCAATTACCCAACGAATATCATTAGGAACACCATGGATTGTCAGTAACCTCATCCGTTCCAAGCGAGCTTTGTAGACATTCATCAGAGATTTTTGAGGGAGAGAAGGAAATTACTTGTGAAGATTTGCGAGAGCTTATTCCATCTTGAAATGACTTAATCTGCAAAAACTAAACACACAAAATTAAATCACACCAAATCACAATATATACACAAATTGCATGGGTTGCCTCCCTGCGAGCGCTAAGTTTAAAGTCGTCAGCCAGACTTGGCTTCTCGAACGTTAAGCTGTATCTGAAAGTGTAACACTTTCTTTTTGTCGCCCAAATGATTCTCCCCAGTAGTGCTTGACACGCTTGTTTTTAACCTTGAAAGTTTTGTTAGCGTCAGGATCATGTATCTCAACGGCTCTATTTGGTAAAACTTTGGTGATCACAAATGGACCTGACTACCGTGATTTTGGCTTCCATGGGAAGAATTTCACCCTTGATTTGTTTAACAGTACCTTCTGCCCTGGTTCCAGTTGTATGCGCACTAACTTCTCATCATGTCTCTTCTTGCCCTTTTCTTTGTACAATTTGGCATCATCAAAAGACTGATTGTGAAATTCCTCCAATTCGTTGAGCTGGTGGAACTTTTTCTATTATGTTGCTTGTAGTGCAAGAATTGGCTCCTTCAGTACAAAAGATGCTTTATCTTTAGGCTTTACAGGCAATTGACATGTTTTAAGTTTGTCAGTAGAACTTTGTCTTTCATCAGAGTTCTGAATGGTACTGTGTATCACATCGAGTTTGAAACATTCCTTCTCCTTTTCATCATCTGGGAAATTCATGGCCTTGAAAATATTTAATGTTACTTCTTGGTCTTGTACCCTCATGGTTAATTCTCCTTTTTGTAGATCAATAATGGTTCGACCTGTAGCCAAGAATGGTCTCCCAAGGATGATTGGCACGTCTGCGTCTTCCTCCATATCAAGGACAATAAAATCTGCTGGGAAAATGAATTTGTCAACCTTGACCAGCACATCCTCAACTACGCCTCTTGGAAATACGAGCGTTCTATCAGCAAGTTGCAGTGAGACTGAAGTTGGCATTGTTTCTCCAATCTGTAATTTCCTGAAAATAGAAAAAGGCATCAAGTTAACACTCGCACCTAAATCACACAAAGCCTTACCAAATTTATGTTCTCCTATGACGCAAGGAACAGTGAAACTGCTAGGATCTTTCAACTTCGGGGGAAGTTTCCTCTGAATGATGGCATTGTATTCTTCTGTTAATGCTACTGTCTCGTAATCCCCCAATCTCCATTTTCGTGAAAGAATATCTTTCATGAATTTGGCATAGGTGGGCATTTGTTCCAACGCTTCTGCAAATGGAATGTTGATATGCAGCTTTTTGAAGATCTCTAGGAACCGAGAAAACTTATTGTCCAATTTGTTCTTCTGAAGACGTTGAGGAAAAGGTGGAGGTAGAGTGATCTGTTCTTTTTCCTTTTCTTCTTTTCATTTTCCTCCATCTGTTGCTTTGTTTCTTTTGGAACTTCCTCAGCAGTTGTTTTGGCTGCAACATCTTTGTTGATTTCAGTACCGCTTTTTACATGATGGCATGACATTGCTCCTTCCCCATGTTTCTTGGATTTGGCTCTGTGTTGCTAGGAAGGGTACCTGGCGGTCTGTAACTCTGAGCATTGGCCAGTTTTCCGATTTGATTCTCCAGTGCTTTGATGGAAGCTGATTGGCTCTGAAAGATAGCATCGTACTTTTTTAACTGAGCCAGCACTTCTGCTATTCCTGGTTCATTTGCCTACTTCTGGCCTTTGTTCTGTTGCTGGAATCCAGGTGGTGGATAGTTCCGCTGTTGGCCTGAATTGTTGCTCCATGAAAAATTAGGATGATTCCTCCACCCTGGGTTGTAGGTGTTGGAATATGGATTGTTCCCCTGTCTGTTGAAATTGTTGACAAAATTCACTGTCTCTTCAAGTTGGTTTGGTTCTGGTGCTCCTCCATATGGTGAACTTGTGGATCCAGTGGTAAGAGTTTCCATGAATTTGCATATCTGATCTAGCTTGGTGTTGACTGTTGTATTGGCTCCACTTTCATAAATTCCTGCAATTCTTTGGATCATGCTCCTTTCTGTTGGCCACAAGGAATTGTTGTTGGCCATTTCTTCGATTAGTTCCCAGGCTTGATCTTCTTCTTTTGCCATTAAAGCTCCTCCAATAGCAGCATCGATTGTGGTTCTCATTATTCCAGAAAGCCCATTATAGAATGTTTGGACTTGAAGCCATTTTGGAATCTCATGGTGAGGACATTTCCGGAGCAAATCTTTGTACCTTTCCCAAGCTTCGCAGAGGGATTCTGAATCTTGTTGTACAAATGATGTGATGTCATTCCTCAGTTTTCCGGTTCTGGCTGGTGGAAAGTACTTTGCAAGAAATTTGGTGGCTAAGTGTTCCAAGTTGTGATAGAACCTGCTGGTAGTGAATGTAGCCAAGCTTTAGCTCTGTCCTTCAAGGAGTATGGAAAAACACGCAGTCTCATTGCTTCTTCAGCTTCTCGGTTGTAATTGAAAGTGCCGCAAACTTCCAGGAAGTTGCTGATGTGGGCATTGGGATCTTCAGTTGCATTCCCCCAAACTGTACTGACTGCTGAATCATCTGAATGCATGTTTTGATGTCACACAGCATTTGCTGGTAAGGGAGAAGTACAATACAGGAAATGAGTCTGTCAACCACCAGAATGGTTCTGTCTCGAATGGGAATTGGTGGTGCAACCTCCAACGGTTCAGGTTCCATGTTGACTAAAGCTTCTTGGCCTTCTCCTCGCTTTCCTTCTCAACTGTCTGATGGTTCTTTCAATTTCTGGGTCAAGCGATCGGAGTTCAAAGCTTCTGGTTCGTCTCATGTAGTTTCTGAGAACCTGAACACAAGAAAATCAAAAACAATAAGTAAAAAGAAATTAGATACAAGTAACGTATCTAACCCCAAAATTAATAGTGAAAGATCAATAAGTCCCCGGCAACGGCGCCAAAAACTTGACCAGCGTAAACACACGCGTATAACGCAAGCGCACGTATCGTTCAAGTAGTATAAAAAGTATCGATCCCACGAGGACTTAATACCTAAGCTATTAATTTTATGAGGTCAAATGATTACTAGTATCTAACAGGTTGTTTGATAGATTTGAAAAGGTGACGATTCTAAATTTAAAAATAAGTAAATAAAATTGTTTGAAAGTAGGTTTTAAAAGTTCACTATTAAAAACTATCTAGGGTTGTGATTTCTTCCAATATCATTTTAAAGATGAAGTGGTTATTTTATAGTTGGATAAAATATTGATTTATTAACCTGGAACACTAAATTATGTAAAAGCCTCTTCCGATGGTCAACTACAAATATCCAGTATAACCCAATTGAACCATATGTCTATGTCAACCAAATTACCTGGATTCATTAAGATTAAGTTCCAATTATGGCTACCCCCGCCCGACAGGTATATTCCTATCCTATAAGGAAATCTATTAAAGGGTTATCTATCCTCAAGGAAGATCGTGGGCTATTGATTCTAAGGTCTTAAACTTAAAATCTCTATGTCAAGTTCAATTTAAGTTTACCAGTTAAATTTTATTAATGGCCAGTTAATAAAAAGCATTAAGATTAAGACTCAATAAATAAACCTTTATATTACCCAAACTATAATTTAACCCCTTATAAACCGGTGATGTTGGATTTCATCACAACCCCAGATAACTAATTTAGTTACAACACATATTTACGGGTAGTAAAAATTTAAATAAAATAAAAGACATAAAGTAAAATTACCAACCAGCCATATAGGCGGTATCCTGATTAAGTCAAATTAATAATTAATTACCAACCGACCAACCAAGCGGTATCCATACTTAGTCAGGTTAAAACCAATTTATAATTAATTTCCAACCGGCCAATATAGCGGTATCCTCATTAAGTCAGATTTTAAATAGTTTATATTTTATATTTAAGGGAGATTAATCTAGATAGTAATAATAAAAGCTTTACCTTTTACCCCAGCAAAGGGGAGTTACCTCCTCATTGCTTGAAAAATAAAAACTGCAAAAGTAAAGAAAGAAAAGGTTTGTACGTAAAAATAAATTGCGGAAAGTAAAAACTGAAATGTAAAGAAAAGAAAGTGCGAAAGCGGAAATTAATTACTGGAAGCTATAAATAAACAAACAAGATACAATCTTCTTATTTATTCATTAGGAATTTCAAAGAAGAAAGTATGAATTTTACAAATGAAATGGCTTGGTATTTATAGGTAAAATTTTGCCTATATCAAATCATCCATCAAATTCTCCACCAAATCCATTATTAATTTCTCCACTAATTACTCCACCAAATCCATAATTGCTCCACTAATTGCTTATCTTGTTTGGTGTTGATTTGATAATTTTTATTAATTATTTATTAATTTATATTTTTCTTTGAAAATGATTGATAATGACTTTAATAATTACACATCACACACTTCTGGATGTTTCATCCATTTCGGTCATGAACTCTTCAGAAGTAGAAAATATTTTCTCTTTAAAAGTTGTAGATCTTTGCGTCTTCTGTAATTTGGCACTTGAATCAGCTCAATCCGATATCTGAGTAAAAAGTTATGCCCAAAATACGACAGATGCGCAAAACTGGAATTCCCAAAACTGCACTTCGTCAAAACGCCCTTTCAAGTTTCCAATCTCCAAAATTAATATATCAAGTCCAATAATTGCCCTTATTTGACCCATATTTCATCCTAAATGATTTCATTGAGACCCGATATTATTTTATCTGCAAAATAAACTAAAACACATCAAAACGTTCATCAAACCCGAGAAACTAAACAAAATATTAAGTTAAAGGGGCGGTAAATATTGATATATTTTCCGCTCATCACATTGCCTTTGTTTCTCCTTGAACCTGGACTCTGTTGTCTGTTACTACGTGATGCGGCATCCCATATAGGCAAATGATGTTCCGGGCTATGAACTTCGCCATCTGCTTTGCTGTGACATTGCGAAATGACTCGGCTTCCACCCATTTTCAAAAGTAGTATACTGCCACTACTATGAAGCGATGTCCATTTGATGCGTGTGGTCGAATTTCTCCGATCATATCAATTCCCCTTGCTGAGAAAGGCCACGGCTCTGATAGCCCATGCAACTTCATGTGCGGCAAATGGTTCAAATTACCGTGCACTTGACAATTATGACAATGTTTTACCAGCTTCGCGCAGTCAGATTCCATGGTCGACCAGTAAAATCCTTGTCTTACTATCTTGCGAGACAAGTTCAATCCGTTCATGTGCGGTCCACATAATCCTTGCAGCTCTCCTCCAGCTTCTGTTTAGTATTCTCCAAGTTGCGAAGCGACAAGTCAATCTCCAAATCTGTGACATACTGATTCAGAAAGGCCTCTGCCAATGCCCTCCAATCGTCTTTGACCTTCCTCTCCAGGCCATGGTACCATACTATGGGTGCCCCTTCAAGTGACATTATGAACATCTTCTGAACTTGACGCTTCGATAGACCCACTGAACTCATCACAGAAACATACTATCGGAGATGGACCCTCGGATCCCCGTTCCCGTTGAACTTGGCTATGTCAGAAATCTTGAACTGAGCCGACAACTGCTCCTCAAAAGTCATCGCCTCATAGTCTAGCAAATCTTCATGCTTACCAGTCATCTTGCGGGTAACTGACCTGATCTCGGAGTTTCTGTAATTCAGCCTGAGACCCAGCTATCCTTCCCGCGGCATACTCAGCCATGTCATCATCAAAAATAGGGATATCATCCCTCAACCTGTTCGGAGGTTCCTCACGCCTCTCATTCTCAGAGCCTCCCCCAGCGTGGGGCACAGCCATACTGGCCACATCAGTGGTCAAAGCTTGCAACTGCTCGGTAACCTTAGTGAGACTAGTCTCCAGCTGATCCATACGAGATCTCTTGTTAACTGATTCGTTCATATTCGCTAACGTCGTTTTGACGAGTCTTCCCTCTTCCCTAACCCAACGGGTATCTATGGTGTCTTTTAAAATCGCATGTTAGCATGTATGCGTGCGATGCATGGAATATATAAGTCGGCCCATTATCATTTTAAAGCATTCAATCATACTATTGCGAGGTGCAAACTTGTCCCAGTTGAAAAAGGCCCAACATGTTTACACTTTTGCGATAACATGGCTAAACAACTTCAAATGATAAAGGGTCTAAACATAAAGTGGCCCATCGGCATTTTAGAAGCTTTTACCTAATTGTCATAAGAGGCGAGCTCGTCCCAGTTTAAATGGCCCAACAAGTTCACAACTCATGAGGAAAGGTCCAACTGAATCCAAATGACGATAATCTTAAACATAGGCATAAATGGATAGTTTCTATTGGTCATACAACTACAGTTCATATGTGGGTTTATAGGGGTATAGATAAAGGCTCTCGTCGTCGAAGGATTGCCCACAACTAGGTCTCCCCACTCAAGGGTCCGAGCGACCAAGTGAGCGCACCCTTTTTTATACGCTAAGGTACGTGCCAATGAGTTATGATGCATGACCGACTGTCAGATGGATTTCCTATTGAAGATTCCCCAGAGGGAGGGTGGAGCGAACTCTCTTAAATACCCAAGCCTCTTAGGCTCTTATCGCCTTGGTGACATGAATAAACAGTAGGTCCTCGAAATTAGTCCATCATGGTAAGCTTCGAGTGAATGATTATATAGGTGCCTTCACAACTTTTCCTTTCAGCTATAGAGAGGTAATGAATGAAGGAAGACACCAAACCATTACTTAGCTCTAATAATGCCTTTGATTAAACCCCTTTCAACCCACAGTAGACACAGTTAACTAAAGCACAAATCACAAACATTACAAGACATTATTTCGGGGCCGATTCTCTATCCCCATTGGAGTCGCCAGACTGTAGGACACATAAATTGATGATGTTGTTCCAGGCTCGCGGCCCAGTCAGGAGTACGGAGTAGCCCACGGGGGACTAAACTGGAGAAATAAAATGGAGTCGCCACACAGTGTGAACTGGGAAATGATTTAAGGCCGCACTCACCCATCGCAAGGGAAGACCTCAAACCATTGGGTTCGGAATGGTCCCTTACTTATGCCACTTGTAATGAATGGATTTGTGCAATAATCTAACCAAGTCTACGCAACATACATACGCAAGAATAACCTATATCTAAGTTTGCATACAACCTATATCTAAGTTTTCATGCATAAAAATAAATCGACATGACGGCAAGCACACAATTTCATGAACATATGCGTGAACATTTCCTCAAGCAGTACGTGGAGTTGTATCCCAAGTACAGACCGCACTACCGTCCATTAGGATTCGGCTAAGGAATTTACGTCTGGGTTTCCATCTGATATACCACGAGAGGCAACGCTCAAGCATTAACACAACGCAATCATTAACCAAATGTTGACATACATGAAATAACCAAAGAGAACAAAACAAATGGGGAATAATAAAACAACAATAAACGAAAATTAAATGCGAAATAATAAAAGACTAATAATGCGAAATAAATGCGGAATAATAAACATATGACCAAAGAACTTGACCATTTTCAATATCGGACTTCACATACCCGGTTGAACGTATTCCACGTCCAACCAAGCAAGCCGTGTCCGGGATAACAAAATAAAATATAACAAAGGGTGCCCTCAGGTCTTACCTTTTAAGTCACTTCCTGGAAGTGCGTTACGTGGCCGTCGGAAGGGTTAATGCTCCACAACTCCTCCAGTTCACTGGTTCAATGTTTTCCTTCGTTTCCTCGCTGTTTTGGGCTACTGTTTTCTCTATTTTTGCTATATTTTATGGTCATTGTGTTTGGTTACTGTTTGTGGTATTTATGGGCTATTTTGGGTGACTGTTTGTGCGGTTTAGGGACTGTTTTACGGGCTGTTTGTGTGGTTTTCAGGGTGCAGTTTTGCCGTAAATAGGGTGCAGTTTCGGAGGTTTAAGATTACAGTTTTAGGGTTGTGATGGTGCGATTTAGGGGTACAGGTCAGAGGCTGTTTGGTGCGGTTTAGAGGTGCAGGTCAGGGGCTGTTGTAGGCACTTCATTTTTGCATATAAGTCCCGATGATGAGTCTCGTATGGAGACACTACCTCTTTAGATTGTGGAAGCCGCGGGAAACGGACGTCGGAAGGGAAGAGTCAGATATTGACATTTTGTTGGATTTAATTCGCTTGTTTAAACTTCGGGTTCGCTTGTTGGACCTCTGTTTTAAAGCACACCAAATCCAATCCAAAATAATTAAAACATTTAAAATGCATGTCACAAATTAAATTAAAACCAATTAAAATAAATACAATTAAATTAAATTAAAACACATGTCACAAATTAAATCCCTTTACCCAAATTTAAAAGATTCAAATTAAATTCCATAAATAACATTCCTAATTTAATTAAATCACCTACCAATTTAAATAAATCATATCCTTAATTAAAAAGAACAAATCAAATCAATTCCACTAATTAAAGATTTTCCCTATCACATAATAATTAAAAATATCTTCCAATTAATACACAAATCCTATTCATTCTGCAACAAGGTAAACCCCCTCCCTTGGCCTATAAAAAACCCTTAACCCACACATTCAACACAGGCTCATTCTCACGAAAAACACAAAAGAAAATAACCCTCGACTCCCACTCATAGCCGGCACAAAGCCCTCACACACTTGAGCCTTCACGCATACTGCCCTCAGCCCCCTTGCCCTTCACACTGCCTCACAAGCAAACGACCTACCCTCACGCTAATTGCCTCCACCTTCACACCTGGCCTTCACGTAAGCACACCACACCTGCCTTCACACCTAGCCTTCACGTAAGCACGCCACACCTGCCATAAGTTCAAGCTACCAGCCCTCACACACATTAATTCACGCCTGCCACAAGCACAAGCCCTTCTCTCCAACTACTCAGCCCTCACGCCTATACACCACTCGCAGCCCTCTCGCCAACTACACAAGCCTTCGCACATTAACCCTCACTGCCAGCCCAGTTCAGCCGCACATTAACCCCCAAACAGCCCTAAAACAGCCCAAAAAATAGTCCCAAGAGCTTCCCCAAAACAGTCCAAAAACCACAGCCTAAACCAGTCCAAATAAACCGCAAAACAGTCCCCTAATTACCCTAAAACAGTGACCATAAAATACAACAAAAATAGCAGCGAAACGGAGTGAAAACAGCAGCCCAAATAGCAAAACAGTGAGGACAAATGTTGGATTAGTGAACCAGAAAAGTTATGGAGTATCGACCCTTCCGACGGCCGTGTAACGCCCTTTCTTGAGAAGAAAAAAGAGGTTAGACCTGAGGGCACCTTTTTATTTATTATCTTTCGTTTATTTTATTTATTTTAAAAATATTATCGCATGAGAGTCGTTTGAGGCATGATGTGATTGTTGGATGAGCGGAATATGTGTTCCCTTTTGTGGTATATAGGATGGAAACCCGGACATAAATTCCATAGCCTTATCCGTATGGACGGTAGTGTGGTTTTTACTCGGGATACAACGCCAAGTACCACTTAAGAGACACGTATTTCATCTCATCCAAACTTGTGTTTGAGCATGTTATAGTTCGTAGGTTATTTATTTGTTAGTATAGCTTGATTTAGCTTAGTTTGTTATTTATTTTCAAAGCATGATTACGTTATTTTAGGCATGATATTTTGTTTAGTTTATGATTATGTTTAAATAGCTATTTGTTTATTTTGGTTTAATGGTTCAATGTGCTCATTGTGTGATTTTATGTGTTTTTCGTTTAAAGACTTATTTTCAAGCATGTAAACTTAGATTAGAGGTTATTTTGATGAATACAAACTAGACATAGGTTTCCCTTGAGCATATACGTTGCGAAATTCGGTTAGTTTATTGCACAAATCATATCATCACAAGTGACATAAGTAAGGACCATTCTGAACCCAACGATTTGAGGTCTTCCCTTGCGAGGGGTGAGTGCAGCCTTAAACCTTTGTCCCGGTTCACACCGGGTGGCGACTCCATGTTATATCTCTGGTTTAGTTCTGCCGCGGACTATTCCGTACTCCCAACTAGGCCGCGAGCCTAGAACAGCATCGCCGATTTCTGTGTCCTACAGTCTGGCGACTCCACTGGGGATATAGAGAATTGGCCCCGAAATAATGTCTTGTAATGATTGTGATTTATGCTTTAGTTAACTGTGTCTACCGTAGGTTGAAAGGGGTTTAATCAAAGGCACTTTTAAGGCTAGTTAAAGGTTTGGTGTCTTCCTTCATTCACTACCTTTCTATAAGGAAAAGCTGTGAAGGCACCTAGATAATCATGTACTTGTAGCTTATTATGATGGACTAATTTGGAGGACTCGTTGTTTATTCCTGTCACCAAGCGATAAAAGCCTAAGAGGCTTGGGTACTTAAGAGAGCCTCGATCCACCGTCCCTCTGGGGAATCTACAATGGGAAATCCATTTGACAGTCAGTCACGCACCATAACTCGTTGGCACGTACCGTAAGGTATAAAAAAGATGCGCTCACTTGGTCGCTTGAACTCTTGAGTGGGGAGTCCTAGTTGTGGGCAATCCTTCGTCAGCGGGAGCCTTTGTCTATATCCTTGTAAACCCGCATGTGAGCTGTAGTTGTAGGACTAATAAAGACTATTCCTTTATGTTTACGTTTACGACCATTGTCATTTGGATTCAGTTGGACTTGTTGTCATGAGGTATGGGCTTGTTGGGCCATTTAAACTGGGACGAGTCTGTGCTTTATGGAAATTGGGCCAAAAGCTTCTGAAATGCCAATGGGCCGACTTATATATTCCATACATCGCACGCATCTCATGCATCTCATGCATTCACGAATCATGTTAACCCCCGTGTCTTAAAAGCCATCATAGATATCCGTTGGGTTAGGAAAAAGAAGACGTGTCAAAGAAGAGTTTAACAAACATGGACATCGGGAAAAAAGAAGCCGAGAAATAGAAAATTTTACGGCAATGATAGAAAGACCATGGTGGGCCAAAAAAAAATTTGTTTTTAAGTCCTTAATAGTTAGGGATAAGTCCAATGATGAAATCTTAGAAACGATAAATTCCTGACGTGCTTTTATCTGACGCTTTGAGTAATTGATCTATGTTAGACTCGTAAGCACTTGATTATGGTTCTTAGCAGTGAAAACCTGAGTAGCTAGCAAAGTGACTAGTCGAAGAAATTGCAGGTCGGTCAATGACCGTTTTCTTAGATGTCTATCTTGATTTGCTTGTGTTATGATGTGTGGTATGGTTGAAAATAAAAGAAAGTCTCTAAAGAAAAGAATTGAACCACCTATAACCGATAAGCGTGAAGCTACCCATGGGCGAGTATTAGGACCACCATGAGAAGAAATGCTACCTTAAAGGGTAGGTGTGTTGAAAAAAGAGAAAGAAAAAAAAAGAGAGAAAAAGAAAAGAAAAGAAAAAAAGAAGTTCAAAATGAAAAGAAAAAAGAAAGAGACAAAAGAGAAAGAAAACCATACCACATTGAGCACAGAAAAGCAACTGCAGACATAATTGAGACATCTAGGTTGGTTTGACCCATCGATCCCAATTTTTTGACGAAATCATTGAGTTGGCTTACCTGGGGATGAATCTGCAAAGGAACCTTTGCACACACACACTTTGAGTCTGGCTTAGATCATTTATTCAAATACTTGGATTTGAGTTGCATTGAATGTTTTGAAGGTTCTCTGGTTTCAATACTGGGCATTCTTTGAGGGCAATAATATGTGTAACTATTGGGACTATTTCGTACCATGTAATATAGTATGATGATATGGAATGCCATATCACATGATCTACTTTGACCTAGTGCAAGTAGCAAATAGCAGAAAGCTAAGCCAAGTCTGGGGGCGACCAGTCTACCACCCCGCGAATAAGGGATATATCGAGAACTTGAGCAATGAGACTAAGGAGAACTGAGCAATCACCATAAGAGAATTGGCAGAAGGAAATTGCAAGCGGACCTAGGGGCGACCAAAGACTTTTGTAGGTAAGAAGCACCGAAGAGCACAATGAGGACCTAACCCATCAGAATAGGAAACACATTCATGCATGCATGCATACACGTCATATACATGCAATTTTTGTCTTGTTTTTTTTCACAAGTTTTAAAGAAAATGAGAAAGCGGAAAATGCAAGCCAACCAGAAACAACAACATAGCATCATCAGTTTCGGGAATGAATCCCAGGGCCGAGGCCCACACTATCAGTAGTTTGGGGAATGAATCCCAGGGTCGAGGCCCACATCGTCAGAGTTTCGGGAATGAATCCCAAGGTCGAGGCCCACATCAACATCAGTTTTAGGGATGAGTCCTAGGGCCGAGGCCCACATCAGTATCAGGTTTGAGGATGAGTCCCAGGGCCGAGGCCCACATCAGCATCAATTTTGGGGATGAGTCCCAAGGCCGAGGCCCACATTAGCATCAGTTTTGGGGATGAGTCACAGGGTCGAGGCCCATATTAGTATCGGTCTGGGGGCGAGGCCCACATCAGTATCACTCTTGGGTGAGGCCCATATCAGTATCAGTTTGGGGCGAGGCCCACATCAGTATCAGTTTAAGGATGGAGCATGGGTCGAGGACCACATCAGTATCAGCTTGGGAATGAGTCCCAGGGTTGAGGCCCACACATCATCAGTGTCAGTTTTTGGGATGCGTCCCAGAGCAGAGGCCTATATCAGTATCAGTTTTGGGGATGAGTCCCAGGGTTGAGGCCCACACATTATCAGAAAGCCGGGAATGGCACTATGAGAATGGAAACACAGTTCGGGAATGAACAAGCCGGGAATGGCACTCCGAGAATGGAGCACAGTTCGAGAATGAAAAAGCCGGGAATGGCACTCCGAGAATGGAGCACAGTTCGAGAATGAACAAGTCGGGAATGACACTCCGAGAATGGAGTAAGGTTCGAGAATGAACAGGCCGGGAATGGCACTCTGAGAATGGAGCACAGTTCGAGAATGAACAAGCCGGGAATGACACTCCGAGAATGGAGCAAGGTTCGAGAATGAACAACCCGGGAATGGCACTCTGAGAATGGAGCACAGTTTGAGAATGAACAAGCCGAGAATGGGAATATGAGAATAGAGCAAGGTTCGAGAATGAACAAGCCGAGAATGGCAATCCGAGAATGGAGTAATGTTCAAGAATGGACCACATCACAGTAACGGTTCGGGAATGGACCACCTCACATAGTAATGGTTCAGGAATGGACCACCTCACAGCATGGTTCGATAACGAACCATCACATTATCAGTATCAGCCTTGCCGGGTATGACACTCTGGGGGCGAGGCCCACATTAGCATCAGTATCAGTCTTGCCGGGTATGGCACTCTGGGGGCGAAGCCCTCATTAGCAGCAATATCAGTTTTTCCAGGTACGGCACTCCGGGTATAGAGACATCAGATTAGTTTTGCCAGGTACGACACTCCGAGTATGGAGACATCAGATCAGTTTTGCCAGGTATGGAGATATCACTGTGACACTCTGGGTATGGAGATATATCAGCATCAATACAGTTTCGGGAATGAATCCTAGGGCTGAAGCCCACGTTTTCAGAATTGGAATGAATCCTAGGGCTGATGCCCACGTTATCAGAATTAGAATGAATCCAGGGAATGAATCCCAGGGCCGAGGCCCACGTTATCAGAATTTGGAATGAATCACAGGGCTGAGGCCCACGTTATCAGAATTTGGAATGAATCCAGGGAATGAATCCTAGGGCCGAGGCCCACGTCGTCAGAATTTGGAATGAATCCAGGGAATGAATCCCAGGGCCGAGGCCCACGTTATCAGAATTTGGAATGAATCCAGGGAATGAATCCTAAGGCTGAGGCCCACGTAGTCAGAATTTGGAATGAATTCAGGGAATGAATCATAGGGCTGAAGCCCACGTTATCAAAATTTGGAATGAATCCAAGGAATGAATCCCAGGGCCGAGGCCCACATTATTAGAATTTGGAATGAATCCTAGTTCTGAGGCCCACGTTATCAGAGTTTTGGAATGAATCCAGGGAATGAATCCCAGGGCCGAGTCCCAGGGTCGAGGCCCACTTCACCAGCAGTTTTGGGAATGAATCCCAGGGTCGATGACCACTTTATCAACTCAGTTCGAGAATGGACCACCTCTCATCAACTCAATTCAAAGCAACAGGCAAGTCAAGTGGCAGCTGGCGATCCAGGTAAGTAAAAATGCATTGCACGTACTTTGATAGGATTGTCATTGTCACACACTGCACAAGTCCCATCAAAGTGGGGGCGAATGTAGGCACTGTATTTTTGCATATAAGTCCCGATGATGAGTCTCGTATGGAGACACTACCTCTTTAGATTGTGGAAGCCACGGGAAATGGACGTCGGAAGGGAAGAGTCAGATATTGACATTTTATTGGATTTAATTTGCTTGTTTAAACTTCGGGTTCGCTTGTTGGACCTCTGTTTTAAAACACACCAAACCCAATCCAAAATATTCAAACATTTAAAATGCATGTCACAAATTAAATTAAAACCAATTAAAATAAATACAATTAAATTAAATTAAAACACATATCACAAATTAAATCACTTTTCCCAAATTTAAAAGATTCAAATTAAATTCCATAAATAACATTAATAATTAAAATAAATCACATTTCTAATTTAATTAAATCACCTACCAATTTAAATAAACCATATCCTTAATTAAAAAGAACAAATCAAATCAATTCCACTAATTAAAGATTTTCCCTATCACATAATAATTAAAAATATCTCCCAATTAATACACAGATCTTATTCCTTCTCCAACTTGGTAAACCCCCTCCTTTGGCCTATAGAAAGAACACTTAACCCACACATTCAACCAGGGCTCATTCTCACGAAAAACACAAAAGAAAATAACCCTCGACTCCCACTCATAGCCGGCACGAAGCCCTCACGCACTTGAGCCTTCACGCATACTGCCCTCAGCCTCATTGCCCTTCACACTGCCTCACAAGCACACGACCTACCCTCACGCTAATTGCCTCCACCTTCACACCTGGCCTTCACATAAGCACACCACATCTGCCTTCACACCTGGCCTTCACGTAAGCACACCACATCTGCCACAAGTTCACGCTACCAGCCCTCATACATATTAATTCATGCCTGCCACAAGCACAAGCCATTCTCGCCAACTACTCAGCCCTCACGCCTATACACCACTCACAGCCCTCTCGCTAACTACACAACTTCGCACATTAACCCTCACTGCCAGCCCAGTTCAGCCGCACATTAACCCCCAAAAAACCCTAAAACTGCACTAAAAACAGTCCCAAAAGCTTCCCCAAAACAGTCCAAAAACCACAGCCCAAACCAGTCCAAATAAACCGAAAAATAGTCCCCTAATTACCCTAAAACAGTGACAAGAAAATACAACAAAAATAGCAGCGAAACGGAGTGAAAACAGCAGCCCAAATGGCAAAACAACGAGGAAAAATGTTGGATTCGTGAACGAGAAAAGTTACAGAGTATCGACCCTTCCGACCGCCGTGTAAGGCCATTTCGTGAGACGAAAAGAGGTTAGACCTGAGGGCACCTTTTTATTTATTATCTTTCGTTTATTTTGTTTATTTTAAAAATATTATCGCATGAGAGTCGTTTGAGGCATGATGTGATTGTTGGATGAGCAGAATATGTGTTCCCTTTTGTGGTATATAGGATGGAAACCCGAACGTAAATTTCGTAGCCGAATCCAAATAGACGGTAGTGCGGTTTGTACTCAGGATACAACGCCATGTACCACTTAAGAGACACGTATTTCGTCTCATCCAAACTTGTGTTTGAGCATGTTATAGTTCGTAGGTTATTTATTTGTTAGTAAAACATGATTTAGCTTAGTTGGTTTTTATTTTCAAAGCATGATTACGTTATTTTAGGCATGATATTTTGTTTAGTTTATGAGTATGTTTAAATAGTTATTTGTTTATTTTGGTTTGATGGTTCAATGTGCTCATTGTGTGATTTTATGTGTTTACCCTTTAAAGACTTATTTTCAAGCATGCAAACTTAGATTAGGGGTTATTTTGATGAATACAAACTAGACATAGGTTTCCCTTGGGCATATAAGTTGCGTAGATTCGGTTAGTTTATTGCACAAATCATATCATCACAAGTGACATAAGTAAGGGACCATTCCGAACCCAACAGTTTGAGGTCTTCCCTTGCGAGGGGTGAGTGCGGCCTTAAACCTTTGTCCCGGTTCACACCGGGTGGTGACTTCATGTTATATCTTCGGTTTAGTTCCCACGCGGACTATTCCGTACTCCCAACTAGGCCGCGAGCCTAGAACAGCGTCGCCAATTTCTATGTCCTACAGCTGCTATTGTGAGTTATATGGCTGCTTGTCTTGACGTGACATGTGTGTGTGTTTATGAGTGGTGTGAAGAACGTGCAAGATGAGTGGCTTGCTGTTTTCTGAGAGAGAGTGTTCAGTAATGAGAGAAGGAGAACGTGAGCTGTTGTCCATGGTTTATTTTAGCTACGGCCGTGAGAGAGAAGGAATTTTAGGGTTTATTTTGTTTTTTCGGTTTTTGCGAGAGAGGGGTGAGGGTTCATGGTACCGTGAGTTGCCAAGGTTTAAGGTTTATTATTTATTTTTTATATGTGTTGTTGTGAATGTGCTAGGGTGTGAAGGGTTGGTTTATGGTCCTTTTTATAGGAGCAAACCTGAAGCTAAGCAAACGAATATTTTTAATGTGTTTGAATATTTTTGGATGTGATTTTAATGGGCTTGGAGGCTTTATAGGCGTGTGGTTGGAAGGCTTGGTGTGGATTGCGGGGGTTTTGGGCCAAGGATAAGTTCTAAAATAGAGGTTCAACGAGCAAACCCGAAGCTAAGCAAACGAATTGAGTCCAACAAGGTATTGATTTCTGAATTTCCCTTCCGACGTCTGTTTCCCGTGACTTCCTCAACTTAAAGGGTAGTGCCTCAATACGAGGCTCATCATCGGGACTTATATGAAAAAATGCAACGCCTACAGGGAGCATGGTCATATTTTTAGTCCTACATGTTGATGACATCCTAATCATTGGGAATGACTTAAGTATGTTACAAAACGTCAAAGCGTACCTCTGTAAGAATTTATCCATGAAGGACCTAGGAGAAGCTTCCTATGTTTTAGGGATAAAACACTATAGAGATAGACAAAGGAAGCTGATTGGGTTATCCCAATCAACGTATATAGATAAGATCTTCGAACGGTACAATTTTGGTAACTGTAAGACAATAAATATACCGTTCAGACATTGGATTCATCTTTCAAAGAATATGAGTCCACAAACAGAAGATGAGAATGTTAGAATGTCTAACCAACCTTATGCTTCGTTTTTGGGTAGCATAATGTATGACATGTTATGTACAAGGCCTGATATCAGTTTCACTGTTAGCGTAACTAGTCGATATCAGTCCAATCCAGGTAATGACCATTGGATGGCCATTAAACATATCTTAAAGTATCTTAAAGGTACTAAGGATAAGTTAATAATTTATGGAGGAAACGAACTGCAAGTTAAAGGGTATACGAATTCTGATTTTCAATCAGATCCCGATGATAGAAAGTCTACATCTGGATTCGTATTTACCCTTAATGGAGGTGCAGTTTGTTGAAAGAGTTCCAAACAGGGATCAACAGTAGATTCCACCACTGAGGCGGAATATATTACAGCTTCTGAAGCTGCAAAAGAGGCTGTGTGGATAAAGAACTTTATCACAGAATTGGGAGTTGTCCCAAGTATCGAGAATGCGATTCCTTTATACTGTGATAATACTGGAGCCATTGCGCAAGCAAGGAACCGAGGGCGCAATAGAAGTCGAAGCATGTGGAACACAAGTACCACATCAATCAAAAAATTGTGTCACGAGGGGATATTATCGTGTGCAAGGTACCGAGTAAAGATAATGTAGCAGACCCACTGACGAAGGCCATACCTCTGAAGTTGTTTGATAAACACGTGGAGTCGATGGGTATTAGATACAATCGTTATTGGCACTAGAGCAAGTGGGAGTTTTTATTGGGGTTGGTGCTCAGAGCGCCAATTCTCGGTTGTATTTCTTTATGAATACTACTGTAAAACGTTATTATTATGAATAATATATGCAGTTTCTATAATATAATTTATCTTTAATATGGTAAAGACGTAATGACCTTAGAATGACTAGTCATGATGCTGTTGCAAAAGCATCGCAACTGACATTGAGTTGTATCATGACGTTGTCATTCTCAGACAGTTTCTGGTCAAGGTTTACACTACTTGGTCAGTAAAGTAAACCCGTTGAGACTGGTACATGTTGTATACTGGAATATATGATTCCAATGGTTTCTCAATGAACCATAAGTCTTGGAGACTAGTATAGACGTGTAGGTGTTTAACGGATAAACACTGAACGACTCACCGAAGATTCTTAATGGATGGTACACCAAAGTCAATAAGAATCTTATCAGGTTGAGTAGCACTTGTGATTCTTTGACTTGAGATACCATTGTGGGCGCATGAGACATCTTCCACACTTAGATGGAAGTCACGTCACCAATCTATTTAGATAAGACCTCCGCCTGTTCATTGGGTGTGGATGGATCCTCTGGGTGTCTTGTGTGTATTGAGATAGGATCCGACAGTTCTGTGTATCAAAGCATAGGTAGTCCATATGATTAGCAATCAGATAAAAACCATGGGCCCGTGGTACATTTTAGAAGTTAGTTTTAAATGTTCTTGATGAGATTGCTAATAGAGACGTCGACGGGATTGTCCCCATAGAGATTTGACGTTTACATCTATATCTCTGGGATATATCCTGATACCTGTGATGGAAGAATTATACATTTTCCATGACCTTGACCTGTATGATTCATCGAGTTTATCCGTGGTAGTCATAATTTACGGGTGGATAAATTATGGACATGAAATTGGATTTTGTGACGGATATGCCTGAATCTAGAGAGTCTCACTAATGAAATATACTCGTAGAGTACGAGGGCAACATTTATAAATAATATTGATTGTTTATAAAGTCGTTTAAATGTTAAACACAAAGTACATGTGTAGAGACCCGATAGTCATTTCTTAATTTTTTTGTATTTGCATTTTATGATAGATTTTATCAAATACACATTAATTAAATGTCAAATTGAGATATTTGACTTTTATCATAAATATAAATGTATTTAATATTTAATGTAAATATAATACATATATTTAATATATTTGTATTTAAATAATTATTTAATTATTTAATTGTTAAATAATTAAATTAATTGAAAAATATAAATATCTAAGGTTATGATATTTCATTAAATGACTAAGTTGCAATTGTTGACTTGGTTGAATATATCATTAAAGTGTAATGATCATTAAAACAAGTTGACAAGTTGCAAAATTAAATGAAACAAAGATAAAATATCTTGATATTTTCTTCTACCCAATTTTCGACCATGGCTTGGAAATGGAGTATAAATTGTTTTGTTTTCTTTTAGGTTTTCATTAAGTCAAAACCTTTACCAAAAACTCCATTAAAAGAAAGACAAAGAAGCTTGAGAAAAAGAAAAGAAAAACAAAGAAAAAGCTTGGATTTAAATAAGTATTTCCAACTTTCCATTAGAGAGAAAAATGTTCTTCTTGTTGTGGGCTTCATCTTGTGATGTTCTCATATTTTTCTACTCTTTATTCTTTGTGTTTTTGTTGGATGGATGTTTTTGGATAGGGTTAAAACATGTATAAGATCATAGAATGCTTATAAGATGTTAACTAGCATTCTTTTGATAGTTTGAGAAACTTGTTGCCATTATAGAGTTATTGACCCACTCTTAAATGACCTAGATTTGTTCTACAGTTGTTTCATTATGGTGAGGCTTGATTGGTGTGGAAGCAACATGATTGAAGTGTTGGATTTTACTAATTTGGTCTAATTTGTCCAATTTGATGAAATTGAAAATTATGGTTTGATACTACTTCCAAATTTGGGGATTTTCATGCATATAAAATATTGGGTTGATTAGATTTCATCTTCATGTGTTTTTAACATGTAAAGTGTAAAATGCACAATTTGCCCTCCAATGAGGCTCTCGGCCTTGGTCAAGTTTTTTGGGAATTTTTGTTGCAATTTGAATGTCAATGTGTAGGACATGTTAAATTTATATTATTAATGATTTAGAATCATCCAAAATTGTTTTGAACAATTTAGGACTAAAATGAACAAAATGTTAAGTTTTGGGGCAATTTGGTAATTACACTAAAATATGCTTTCTTGTGTAATATTTCATAATTTGATAATTGGATAATTAAATAAATAAGTTTATTTAATTGATCTGAGAAAAAGTTTTAAATCGGAAAATTTTGATTTTCCACTGTTCCGCTGCGTTACCGGATTTCCGCCCCTTTACTAGAAACACTAACACTGATGAAGGCATGAAAGGGAATTTCTATCTAGTTGTGGCAGTGTTGGACAATTATGACCCATAGCGTCACTATTTGTAAGAGATATTGTGGTTTTTCTACAAATTAACTATGTGACAATGGAAATTGCTTTTTTATCATTTTGTAATTAGATTACTTGAATATATATAAATGATAAAAGTCCTTATGATTAGTTCCGGATTATAAGATTTGAGACAATATCAATCCACAAAGGTTTAATCATTAAATATCCATAGTCGTAGTATTATCGAGACTGGACATTGATAATGCGAAATAGACTAGTATTGCACTTGTGCGCGTTGTGGGAGCATAACGACATAGTTCTCATATATTTAAGTATTGGATATTTATGCAAGTGTAATAGAAGGTTGTGTTTACCGATGGTACGGGAACAGCTCCGCTCTGGATAGACCTCGCGAAATCTCATTGGTAGTATGACTATGTGTCTATGGGAATCCGCATCAGGGTAGGTGTATTTGGTCTTAACCTGAGACTTGCATCGCTAATACTTGCGACAATCAATACGCTTTGGCTTTGGTCGTCCGAGACTTTAACAGGTTCTGTGTACGCCTCTTCTGGGTTTAATGAGAATCGTAGTGTATTGGGTGTGATGTCAAGATGGAAGTATCACTTCAGTCATATGGAGATGATGATCACCCATGGATACAGAACTGGTTCTCTATTATGTTGCATCTATCAGGATAATATGACAAGGTCATGATTATCCGATTATAGAGACTAGTTGCTTGTGATCCGATATATGCTTCGTCCGGGGCAAACACTATTCCAGCCTCAGGCCTTGCATGTGACATCTGATACTGGATCGCAATACGCAATACTGCGTATACTACACCTGACAAAGATTATATATATTCCTTAAAGAATATTTCTGGAGAATTGGGTAGGCACGGCGCTTTGCTAGAAGCCAACCATGTCTTGTAAATCGGTAAGAACGTGGTACCGGGTACGCATGTGTTAGGATAGTCCGACGACCGGATTTACTGCCAACATATCCAGGGATCTCATGGGTCGCTTCCCGAAGATTCACCGATGACGTATGACTCGAACATAATTAATCTGGGACTAATTATGAGAGAGAGAAAATTAATCTAAGATTAATTACGATGAGAATTTATCTGGGATAAAATTCTAATAAAAGAGAGAGAACGATTAATTTAGAATTAATCGATAAAATAATATATTCGATATATTAAAAGAAATTGGATTTCATAACGGAATTAAAATTGGATTTTAATTCAGACGAATGAATTAATTTAGAATTAATTCGCTAGCGACTTTAATAGTAATTTTGCTAGGCATAATTATTTAATTAAATTTGATTTAATTAAGTCGCAACGGAAAATTCGTTAATTCGGAATTAACGAACCCGAGCCCGGAACGTGTTTGTGGGCCCACTCGGATTTTGAATCAAAGTGGGGCCCACAAGTCACATCACCTAGTCAACTTTATCTAACTTTATGTTGATAGAAGTGTTGGTTTCTAATTAGGTCCCAAGATCATGAAATCAAGCAATGAAACAAGTGAATACACATCAAAGGAGGTGCGGAATAAACTCACATTGACCGGATCTTGCGACGCGAAGAAGACAAATCCTCTAAGAAGCTCGGCAGTGGCTCTTCTAGCTCGTGGACTGCTCGGTTTGGGCTATGAAACTCCTCCAAGAATTCAGCCATTGATGACTCCATGGAAGCTCCAAGCTTCAAGCTTCAAAAACGGATTCCAAGCTCAAAGGTTCACTGTCCTATCACCTTTGTATTGACCCAAGTGTGTGCTAGCACCTTTGTTTTGCCACAAAACACTCTCACAAGCTTCTCTTTCTCATTTGGTCGAACCAGAAAAATGGAGAAGAGAGAAGTGGCTCAAAGCCGAGAGGGAGAGAAAATGAGAGGGAAGAAGGGTTTCACGTGAAACCGTAAGTGAGATAGGGGTGAGAGAAAAATAAAATGCCTTTTTGTTTATATATTTATTTTATTTTCAAAAAACAAAACAAATACACAAAAAACAATTTTCCATTTATCAAAAAGTCAAAAAGCAAAAGTCCATTAATGCTTTTCAACTACCACATTAATCACTCAAATCAAGTGACAACTTGTCACATCACTCAAAGTGACATTTGATTTGACGCTTGATGTGACTAATGATTTGACGCTTGATTTGACTTGCGTGCCGCACTCGAATTCGAAATGCGAATGCGCTCACAAATAATCCCGGGCCGGGGTTCGCTAATTCCAAATTAACGAATTTTCCGTCGCGACGTAATTAAACGATTACGCCTAGTGAAATCACTATTCACGTCGCTAACGAATTAAACCTAAATTAATTCGTTCGCCTGAATTAAAATCTAATTTTAATTCAGCGTCGAAATCCAATCTCATATAATATATCAAATATATTATTTTGTCGATTAATTCCAAATTAATCGTTCTCTCTCTTTAATTAATATTTTATCCCAGATAAAATATCTCTGTAATTAATCCCAGATTAATTTTCTCTCTCTCTTCTAATTAATCCCAGATTAATAAAGTGCGAGTCATACATCATCGGTGAATCTTCGGGAAGTGACCCATTAGATACCTGGATATGTTGGCAGTAAATACGGTTGTCGGACTATCCGAACACATAAGTACCTCGTACTACGTTTGTACCGATTTACAAGACAAGGTTGGCTTCTAGCAAAGCGCCATGCCTACCCAATTCTCCAGAAATATCCTTATAGGAATATGTGATCTATATCAAGCGTAGTCTACCGAAGTATTACGTATTTCGATCCAGCATCGGATGATCACGTGCTAGGCCTGGGGCTGGAATTGTGTTTGCCCCGTACGAAGCACATATCGGATGTCTGGTAACTAGTCTCTATAATCGGATATACATGACCTTGTTATAATATCCCGATAGCTCGAGCATTTAAGAGAACAAGTTCCGTATCCTCTGTGACCATCATCTCCATATGACTAGAGTGATACTTCCGTCTTAACATCACACCCAACACACTACGATTCTCAATATACCCAGCATTGGCGTACACAGAACCTGTTAAAATCCTGGACGACCTCAACAAAAGTATATTGATTGTCGTAAGTATTAGCGGTGCAAGTCTCAGGTTAATACCAAATACATCTACCCTGATTGTAGACTCCCATAGACACATAGTCATACTACTAATGGGATTCCGCGGGGGTCAATCCAGAGCGAAGCTGTTTCCCGTACCATCGGTAAAACACAACCTCCTATTACACTTGCATGAGTATCCTATACCCAAATATATGAGAACTATGCCGTTGTGCCCTCACAAACGCGCACAAGTGTAATACTAGTCTTTTACATATTTATCGATGTCCAATCTCGATAATACTCTGACTAGGGATATTTAATGATTTATCCTTCGGGGACTGATACTGTCTCATATCATTCTCTGTCCAGGAATAAATCATAGGGACCTCTCATCATTTATACAACACCATGATCTGTACAAATAGTGACGCTATGGGTCATAATTGTCCAACAATCTCCCACTTGGCCTATAGCCAGTCACTCGAGTCTCTGACACCCGAACTATATACGGTTGGCTCAAATTGCTGAGAAATGCTTTCGTCAGTGGATTTTCATGATTATCATCTTGATGCGATTTATTCGATCATCACATCGCCACGATGTATGATTCGAACGAATCAGATGAATATCGAAGTATATATATCTGGATCGTTGATGAGACCATTAATTCTTTAGCCTGTGCTGACGCCTAGCTCAGCTGCTAACAGAACTGTATCTAATCTAATTAGATTTGTTATTGACCCAGATGGCTTCTATTGCTGCCTCAGCTGCTGCAATTAACCCGCATTTGTTGTTTAATCAGCAACAGTATCTTGCTTGGAAGATTTCCAGCTCATTGTACCGTTATTCAAACTGTATAGTACCGTTTGTGACTTTTAGTCGTCTTTATCGGTTATAGGAAACTTGCTACAGTGATCCCAGTCACTTCAAGTTCTCCTTCTCCATAGACTAAGACAACATCCTTAGTTCTCTAAGATACTAACGGATGTTCTTAACATCAATCCAGTGACTATCACTCGGATTGGCCTGTTAGTGAATCCATATGCTCAAAGCGTATGAGACACCAGGTCGCGTACATTTTTCAATGTACGGTTTCTCGGAGAGTATTTCGAAAGCCAAGCTTTCACCGATAATAATTTTATGGGAATATCATTTCCAAGAAATGACATATTATCATTATTTTATAGGACAGCCATTGTCAGTGCGCTCCCACTAACCTCCTTATATACACAAGAATTATATCGTTTTGAATTAAATCATAAACTATTATGATTACATCAAAACGACAATTCCAATAACCTAATGCGTGCTTCAATCCAAACATGGATCGAATAACCTGCAAACCTAGTTTGCTTGTTATGGTTCGACAAAACCGTCAGGATGTTGTAAACATCCTCCAAAAGGTTTCCGTTAAGGAAAACGGTTTTGTCATTCAGCTGCCACATTTCATGAATGAAACATGCAGCATTAGCAAGCATTGTCGAAATGGATTTGCCGTGGCAACAGGTAAAAGGTTGAATCGTAATCAACACAATGTTGATAACGATACCTTTCCGCTAAAAGCCTAGCTTATACGTTGGTATGTTTCCATCCATGTATTTCTTCCTTGAAGACATATTTAGTACCAATAGGTACAATGCCTTGTGGTACATCAACTAGTGTCTAAACATAGTTGGTATACATGGAATCCACTTCGGACTTTATGGCACTTTGCCATAATAGGGAGTCGATACCTTGTATCACTTCCTCATATGTAGTCAGTTGGTATTCCTCAAAAGATTGACATCTTTATGAGGTGAGATCAGAAACCCATACCCCAGGTTGTTTTCTGACTCTCTCCGACCTACGCGGTTCTTGTGTATTCGAAGATTAATGATATAGTTTCATCCTTGATGAACTATTTATGTTCCATTAAGATTCGGTGCCTTGAACAGTATCACTCCGATTTTTCATCAAGTTTTACTATCCTCCCACTTACCACTGCATATCGGTATTCCTCTTAGGAAAACCGCATGGTGAGCAACAATCTAATTGTTCTCTTGTGAGGTGTAAAAGTACAATACTTAAGGTATCCCTAGGATAACCTACATTTGGCACTTATCCAATTTGGGTTCTGGTTTGGTATCATCCAAACGTATGTCTAGCATACCCAAATCTAACAGGAATGAGAAACCTGATTTCTTTCCTGTTCATATCTAATATGTTATCTGTCAAAAAGATTTTATGGAACCTTATTCTAAATAAGTTCTGCACTGTTTAGCGTATCCGTTGAAGGAAATGGTAGCTCAGAGCGACTCATGATTAACCTTATCATGTCCAACAAAATTCGGTTTATCTTGTCGGACACACCGTCAAATTGACGTGTTCTGGGAGGAGTCCTCTTTGAAAGAATACTATACTCTTTCAAGTATACGAGAAACTTATTGCTTAAGTATTTTCCATTACGGTCTTACCGTGACGGTTTAATACTTTAGCTGATCTGTTTGTCTATTTCGTGTCGAAACTCTAAAAGTTTCCGATTTGTGTTCTTCAAAAGAAACACATAACCATAACGCGATGCCACATCCGTCTAGGTCACGAAATATTCATATTCACCTCTAGCCTAGCTAGACATGGGCCCACTTGCTTCACTATGAACTAGGGCTAACAGATCGGTGGCACTGACACTTTTACCAAGTAAATAGTGTTTTAGGCATTTTGCCCAATAAACTAGATTCGTAGACTTTATTTGAATAGAATCAAATTAGTCCTAGTACCCACTCTTCGAAAGTGTGGATGTACGATTCTTGTTTAATAGTGTCCCTGAAAACTATGCCAGAATTAGTTTCTTAATTGATCAAATCAGTTTGAGTTATTTATTTGTCATGTTATATATTTGAGATATTATTTATATTCAAAATATAAATATTGTTATTCACATCTAATGTGTTTATCTCAATATCATCTTTATATAATGAAACACTTTAGTGTTCTAGAATATAAAGGTTCACCCGCAGCGGGTTAAACACTGATATAGAGATAATGTATCTAGTCAAACTAGCTACATTATAAAAGTTTCTTAATTTAAGTACTAACCTGAAGGTAGTTCCTAAATTCAGGTATCTACGGTTAAAACAGCGACTTTCGTCCCGTTTTCAATTCGCAGATAAATCTCAATTGAAGTCAGTATCCTGCTAATAGCAGATTCTGAACATCAATATATATTTATGTACCACACTAAGTATTTAAAATCTAATTTTAATACTAGCTGTGAACATAATTATGACAATCATTTTTGAAGTCAGAGCCTTGCTTGTCTTCAATTCCTTCATGTATGCATTGTCCAAACGGCAGTCACACTTCCGCGATCCCGTTTGCCACATTTGGGCAGACATTTTGGGATATGTCATTTATCTTCCCAGAAGATTATAATGATATTGCCTTTGCCATTTTCAACATTCTAGAAGCCTTTGGTCAAGCCTCGGGTTTCTAGAATTTCGAAGTAAGGTGCGCCTTGCGCTACTTGCCTTATTGCAAAGTTTGACTTTGTCTCCTTGAGAATAGTCATTAATTCTCCAAGAATTATTTATTGCAATTTAGTGTTTCAAAGATCTAAAATAGATCTATGAAAATCCTTCAATTTCATTATCATATTTTAAGGATCTAATCCTTAGTTTCGATTCAGAAATTAAGGAGTCTACTGCGACAAGCTTAATGGATTAAGCACTTAAGTTATCATTACATGATCTTCCAAAGATCATGCTCTACTATTTGTTTAACTCCGGGCTTTAGGCATAATACGTTATTTTATCAAATAAACTAACTTATTAGTTTCCAGGACCATCCTGAAACTTTATTCCCAATTTGAAAATTAAACCATTAAAACACATTTTCCCCAGGATTATGTTTTAAATGTCAATCTTTCAATTAATCTTGATTCTAATAGTCTAACTATTTAATCAACGATTTGTGGTACTATGTATTATATTGATTATTATAGTCCAACTATACAATCAAATATAATTTAAATCAATTAACCTCAATTACATTGATTACTATAATCCAATTATAAAATCAACTGTAAATTGAAATTAATCAATTCAAATATATTGATTACTATAATCCAATTATATAATCAACTATAATACAGTCCAACTGCTTATTAAAACAATATTTAATATTAGTCTAACTAACATTTAATCTAACGACGAAATAATTTGTGATTGAGCGCGTATGGCGAGTAATTGAACGAATATTGCAAATTCAATTCTTGCCTCCCACTATTTTTCGGCGAGCCTCTAACCCTCTGTCGAGTACTCGGGAAACCGTGTTTCCTAGTGGGCTAGGATCCCGTTAAATATCACACAATCTTGATTTTGGCCAACAAATTGTATGATAATTAACTAGGTAGATCTCTAAGATCAATTGGATCCAATCCAATTCCTAGATCCGGTAGGGGGACGTCCAAGTCCGAAACATATATCTTATATATGCCAATACATCCAATGTATTACCTAACCTTTTTTCTCTGAATCAACTAAGCCTTGGCTTTGGCACAACAAACTTAGTGATCCCAGTTAAGCGCGACCCATTGACCATGAAAAGCTTCGTAATCAATGTCGATGGACAAGAAGTGGTCTTGACTTTGGCCAACAAACCACAACTTGGACAAGACACTGATATGGAACCAAGCCTTCGTGATTCAAACACATCTTCGACAGACAAAGGCCTTGACTTTGGCCAACAAACCAATGCCGTCTCGGATCTTGAGTGAGAATCACTCAATGGAAGGAAAGACGTTTAATATTATTTGAGGGTTTTTCGCGTGCAAATTGGCAAGCAATTTATTATCTTTGTTAAGGTCTCATCATCATACACCCTTAAACATGCATTCTAAACACATAATAAAGCGCGTATAAATAAAATAATAATGATATGCAGATGGATATTTTACATTGATCCTAGATCAAATCTCTCACTTTCTCTCTCCATCTAGCACATGTATTTACTTCTACCTGTTACACTATACTTATAAAGAAACCTCATTTACATTGAGGGGAATATGTGAGAAGAGAAATACAAAGAGTATAGAGGTGATAAGGCTGGACACGCAGGTCCAATTAATAAATCAAATTTATTACAATTTCCAAAATTGTCCACCCATCTAATATCCATCCGATATACATTATTCATGCATCGCAACCATGTATTCACACAAGCATGTTATCAATCAATCTAATCCAATTAATTAATCTGATAATTAGTGATCATCCAATGTTCAAACAACGATTTGATTTTGCTCGAGTCAAACTCGTTTTGCGAATAAGTACTCAAAGTAAATTCTTGAATTAAATTAAACTACAACATTAAATCCAATTTAATATGTATTTAATACTAATTCACTATTTAATTCTAAATTAAATATTACACTTTATTAACGAACCTTTACGACTTAAATTCCAAATTCAATCGTAACGGGTCTCAAAGCCCGATTAACATCCAATGTTTATTTAATTAAAGTCCAATGGGCTTTTAATTAATTTTTTAAGGCGTGGACTTTTGGTCAACTCGGGTCAAACCGATAACCAAGGTCCAATCCGGGATTTACCCCATAAGCCCAGAAATTAATTTTGGCCCATTAGGCCCAATTAAATAATTAAGGTCCATTAAGTCATAATTGGACTTTATGGATGCGGTTTTGGGCCCAATTGGATCCAACCAAATTGGCCTAAACCTAACTTGGTACAACCAAGCCCAAAAGCCCAATTACAACCTATAAGGCCCAAATCCAATTTCAAGCCCAATTAATTAACTTATAAAATTCCAAATTCCACAATTAATTAACCTAAGTGTAATACACAATTAATTACCCAATTAACATTTCTAAAACATCAATTAGCCTAATTAATCATGCACTTCTACATCAAATAGTGTCCAACACAATTCAATCAAAATCAAACCCAATTTACATGCTTAAAGTCTCGGTAATTAGGGGTTTTTCATTCCAATTTGGTTTCAATCCAATTGAATCCACAATCATTATTTCCCAAATCAATTCAACTCATCCAATAAATCAAAAACAAAAAATCACAATGAATTTCATGCTACAAAGAATTCGGCCAAGCCTACTTTTAAAGGGAAAATTGTTCCAAATCAAAATTCAATCCAATTGAACTTCAAAACAACATTATCCACTTGTTTTAAGTCATCCAATGATCAAACAAACAAAAAATCACCAAGATATTAGGGCTAGTAATTTTCGGCCATGCCCAAAAATTTGGGGAAAAATGGATCCAATCCAATTTCATGAAATTGATCATGCACAACTTCAATTAATCAACATACAAGCATACTTAATCAATCAATTTAACCAAATCATGCTTCAATTGATTTTACCCAATTTCAAACCCTAACTTTTTCATGCTTGATCAAAGCTCATAGATACCATTATTGATTTCTAATTAGGTCCCAAGATCATGAAATCAAGCAATGAAACAAGTGAATACACATCAAAGGAGGTGCGGAATAAACTCACATTGACTAGATCTTGCGACGCGAAGAAGACAACTCCTCCAAGAAGCTCGGCAGTGGCTCTTCTAGCTCGTGGACTGCTCAGTTTGGGCTATGAAACTCCTCCAAGAATTCGGCCATTGATGACTCCATGGAAGCTCCAAGCTTGAAGCTTCAAAAATGGATTCCAAGCTCAAAGGTTCATTGCCCTATCACCTTTGTATTGACCCAAGTGTGTGCTAGCACCTTTGTTTTACCACAAAACACTCTCACAAGCTTCTCTTTCTCATTCGATCGAACCAGAAAAATGGAGAAGAGAGAAGTGGCTCAAAGCCGAGAGGGAGAGAAAAGAGAGGGAAGAAGGGTTTCACGTGAAACCGTAAGTGAGAGAGGGGTGAGAGAAAAAGAAAATGCCTTTTTGTTTATATATTTATTTTATTTTCCAAAAACAAAACAAATACACAAAAAATAATTTTCCATTTATCAAAAAGTCAAAAAGCAATAGTCCATTAATGCTTTTCAACTACCACATCAATCACTCAAATCAAGTGACAACTTGTCACATCACTCAAAGTGACATTTGATTTGATGCTTGATGTGACTAATGATTTGGCGCTTGATTTGACTTGCGTGCCGCACTCGAATTCGAAATGTGAATGCGCTCGCAAATAATCCAGGGCTCGGGTTCGCTAATTCCAAATTACGAATTTTCCGTCGCGACGTAATTAAACGATTACACCTAGCAAAATCTTTATTCACGTCGCTAACGAATTAATTCTAAATTAATTCGTTCGCCCGAATTAAAATCTAATTTTAATTCCGCGTCGAAATCCAATCTCATATAATATATCAATATATTATTTTGTCGATTAATTCCAAATTAATCGTTCTCTCTCTTTAATTAATATTTTATCCCAAATAAAATATCTCTGTAATTAATCCCAGATTAATTTTCTCTCTCTCTTCTAATTAATCCCAGATTAATAAAGTGCGAGTCATACATCATCGGTGAATCTTCGGGAAACGACCCATTAGATCCCCGGATATGATGGCAGTAAATACGGTCCTCAGACTATCCGAACACGTAAGTACCTCGTACGACATTTGTACCGATTTACAAGACAAGGTTGGCTTCTAGCAAAGCGCCATGCCTACCCGATTCTCCAGAAATATCCTTATAGGAATATGTGATCTATATCAAGCGTAGTATACCGAAGTATTGCGTATTTCGATCCAGCATCGGATGATCACGTGCTAGGCTTGGGGCTGGAATTGTGTCTGCCCCGTACGAAGCACATATCGGATGTCTGGTAACTAGTCTCTATAATCGGATATACATGACCTTGTCATAATATCCCGATAGCTCGAGCATTTAAGAGAACAAGTTCTGTATCCTCTGTGACCATCATCTCCATATGACTGGAGTGATACATCCATCTTAACATCACACCCAACACACTACGATTCTCAATATACCCAGCATTGGCGTACACAGAACTTGTTAAAATCCTGGACGACCTCAACAAAAGTATATTGATTGTCGTAAGTATTAGCGGTGCAAGAGTTGGAAATGCGAGACATTGGATGTCAAGGCCATATGAACAGTTGTTCTAGATCTCCCAAATGGATGTAAATTAGATTTACATGACTGTTATTATGTTCTCTCAATTATCAGACAAATAATATCACTGCCAATATTAGATAAAGAATGATATGAAATAACATTAAGGATGAAACTTTATGTTTATATGATGAAGATAATTTATTGAAATGTGAATGTTCTTTATCAAAAGGTCACTATGTTTTGGAAACATATAGAGATGTCTTTAATGTAGAGGTAAATACAAGTAGGAAATTTGAGCTAAATAATACTGAATTATGGCACATGAGATTGGGCCACATTTGTGTTAGACATCTATCCAAATTGGTAAAGGATGGTTTGATTGAAAATCTTACATTAGATCCTTATCCGATTTATGAGTCATGTATCCAAGGAAATATGACAAAGGCCTCATTTCTAGGTGTTGGACACCGTGCTAGAGATTTATTGAAACTAATACACAGTGATGTGTGTGGTCCATTAAATCATGCTGCTCATGATGGTTCAAAATACTTTGTTACTTTCACAGATGATAAGTCTATCTGATGAATCATATGTCAGAAACATTTTTCAAGTTCAAAATATTCCAAAACGAAGTAGAAAAACAAACCAGTAAATTCATCAAGTGCCTTAGATCAGATCGAGGCGGTGAATACATGAGTGAAGAATTCAGAAGTTATTTAAGGGAGAATGACTTGCCCAATATAGGCCATCAAGAACACCTTAACATAATGGAGTGTCTGAGCGTAGAAATTGTAATTTATTAGATATGGTGCGAACAATGATGAGATATACAGATCTTCCTTATTACCTTTGGGGTTATGCTTTACTTACTGCTGCCCAGATACTTAATAGGGCTTCATCAAAAGCTGTTTCTACAACCCCTATTAGATATGGTTCGGTAGAAATCCAAGTATTAAGCATTTAAAGATTTAGGGTTATCATGCATACGTTAGAATTGCGCAGCGGGATAGACTAGCACCCATAGGGTATAAATATAGGTTCGTTAGATATCTTGATAATTCTATGGGATATCAATTCTACGATTCCGAGTAACGAAATGTATTTATTGTTCGCTTTGCCACTTTTCTTGAAAAGTAATTTCTTAGAGAAAGTGGGAGTTGTAGAAAGATTGAAATTGATTAGTTTGATCCCAACAGTAAGGAACCTGAGATGGAACCCGAGATCCAAATAGATGAATGATCTACAATATAGCTTCTACATAAGTCGAATAGAATATCAAAGCCTCCTGAGAGATTATTTTTAACATCTGATGTGAGCCTTGATGTTATCCTCTTGGAGAAAACAGATATGACTACATATAAAAAAGCGATATTGGATATCGATTCGGGAAAATGGCAGGAAGCCATGAAATCCGAAATGGATTCAATGCATGACAATCAAGTCTGGGATTTAGTTGAACTTCCTAAAAAAGTTAAACCTATTGGTTATAAATGGGTTTACAAAAGGAAGTGAGGGCCCGATGGAAAGGTGGAAACCTTTAAGGCCCGACTGGTAGCGAAAGGTTACACTTAACGTCCTGAGATTGACTATGAGGAAACTATTTCACCAGTAGCAATGCTAAAAACCATTAGAATTCTTTTAGCCATTGCTTCATATCACGACCATGAGACATGGTAGATGGATATGAAAATCGTTTTCCTAAATGGATTCCTTGAAGAGGATATCTATATGGAACAACCAGAGAGTTTCTTATCCAGTGAGACTTCAAAATTGGTTTGTAAGCTCTAAAAGTCTATTTATGGACTTAAACAGACATCCCGAAGCTGGAAATGTCATTTTGATGAGATAATTAGATTTTTTGGATTCATAAAAAATGAGGAAGAACCATGTGTTTATAAGAAAGTGAGTGGGAGCATGATAGTTTTCCTAGTCTTGTATGTAGATGACATCCTTATAATAGGAAATGATATATGATTGATGCAAAGTGTGAAATTTTTCCTTTGCAAGAACTTCTCCATGAAAGATATGGGTGAAGGTTCCTATATACTAGGTATAAGGCTCTACCGGGATAGAGTTAGGAAGCTTATAGGGTTGTCACAATCGACATACATAGATAAGATGTTAGAAAGATACAGTTTTACCAATTTCAAGGCAGTAAATATACCTTTCCGATATGGCATATATCTTTCGAAGAAAATGACACATCAGACTGAGGAAGAGAGAATTAGGATGTCTAACTTGCCATATGCTTCTTGTATTGGAAGCATAATGTATGATATGTTATGTACTAGACTTGACATTAGTTTCGGTGTCACTGTGACTAGCCGATATCAATCTGATCCAGGTAATGATCATTGGACAGTCTTGAAACATATCCTAAAATATCTTAAAGGTACTAGGGATAAGTTTATGATATATGGAGAAAATAAGCTACAAGTTAAGAGTTATACAGACTTCGACTTCCAGGGAGATCCAGATGATAGAAAATCTATATTATGATATATATTTACCCTTGACAGTGGTGCAATTAGTTGGCGATGTTCAAAGTAAGGCTCAACAGCTGATTCCACCACTGAGGCAGAATTTATAGTGGTTTTAGAAGTTGCTAAAGAAGCTATTTGGATTAGAAATTTTATCACAGAACTTAGGGTTGTGCCTAGTATTACAGATTCGATCTCATTGTACTGTGATAATAACAGAGCCATTGCGCAGCCTAAGGAGCCGATGACGCATTCCAAGTCTAAACACGTAGAAAGAAAATACCACATAATTAGAGAGATAATAGAACGAAAAGACATAGTGTTCTTAAAGGTTCAAGGACTAGACAACATAGCAGACCCGCTTATAAAAGCCTTACTTCCAAAGTTATTCGATAAACATGTGGAGAAGATAAGACTACGGTACCATCCAGATTGGCACTAAGTAAGTGGGAGTTTGTTCCAGTTGGTGCTTGGAGTACCAATCCAAATTGTACATTTTATTATTTATTAATAAAATAACTACATTTTTATTTCATACTTTATTAATGATATTGTCATTATCTGTATTAGATTGATATATAGATATGCTAAGAATAACATCGACCTTAGAATAGTCTTGTAGTAATACTGGACACTAGGTGGTCTGACATTGAGATAAGTATTACTATTGTAAACTATTCTTAAAGTAAATATTCCTAGTCGTTAGTTTTGGAATACGGTCGAATTCCTATAACCTATAAGACTAGCACATGTCGTATATTGGAATTGGAGTTTCAATGGTTTAACTCGATGTATCATGAGATTTGGAAACTCGTATAGACATTTGGGTATTGGTTAGACTGAATATTGAATGACTCACATGTGATTCCTAATAGCTGGAAGTATACACCACCGTCAATAGGAATCTCCTCGAGTCGAGTAGCATATGTATTCCGTTGACTATAGGATAACATTGATTTTGTGTGAGATCCTTCACTCTTTGATGTCATGTATGTCAGAAACCTTTCATGGTCCGGCCTCTAGATGTTCGTTGGGTGTGGATCGATACACTCAGTAATCAAGTGCGAAGCAATATAGGATTCATCGGCCCGTATGTGTACCATAAAGGGTTTAGGTATCCTTGTGAGTAAAATCACGATAATTAAAGCTTTGGCCAAAGTCGATCACCTAGGGTGGATCTCCGAAACTTGACGGTGTATTCTATGTTTCTAAGCACAACTCAGATAGCCTACGACAGAGGGATTGTTAAACATATGTGATGAACTCGACTTGTATATTTTAGAAAGGTCGTTCCTGTTCTTCGTAAATTCGGAGGTGGCAGAATTGTGTACATATTAGCTAGGTTTATATGACGAATGTGTCTGAACTTAGAGAGTCCCAATATGAAGTGTATTCGATGAGCACTTGGGTAGCCGATTAATTTTGATAAAAAATAATATTCGATATTATAATTATCAACTAAGATAATCAAGTGTTATTAGATAACATTGATTATTTACTTTGACCTAATTGAATTAATTGGATTATTCAATAATTACACAATGGCTTAATTGTAAAATCATAATTATCTATACCATTTGAGGATATTATGGTAATTGTAAGTATGTAATAATTGGTGGTTTTGGCTTGATTTAATTAGATTAAATGAAAGTGGCAAATATTTAACTAATCTATTTCCTAATCATTGGCTTGATTTAATTAGATTAAATCAAAGTGGGAGATAATTAAGATTAGTCACACATAATTATACATATTTGGAAAAATTGGATTAAGCCTACTAAAAATTGATTACAACTTTTATTAATTAAAAATTGCCTAAGTTTTGCTATAAATAGCAAGCTTTAGGAAATTTTTAATTACAAGTATAAGCATAAGAAAAAACTTGAGTAAGCTAAACATAAGCAATTCTTGAGAGATTAGCCTAAGTTAGAGAAGTGTTTAGAAAAACTTGTGACGTCTCTACAACATTTCATCTTGGAGAAATCAAGATTGGATCTTGAAGTGAAGCTTGCTAGCATTAGAAATCAAGATTGGATCTTGAAGTCAAGCTTGCACACCTTGGAGGTTCTCCAACAATTTCAACAAAGGAGAAGTAGATTGGATCTTACATCAAGCTTACTAGTTAATGTTTGATCTTCTCCTAAGCTATGTTCTTTTATGTATCGGATGCATGATCACATAGCTTAATGTTGAAATAAGGCTAATCAAATGTGTTAGGATACTTTGGAAGTATAAACACACATGCTTATAAATTAGGTCAAAGATGTTCATGTTGGACATGGAACAATTAAGAAGAGTTTGGAACTCTAGATTAAAGCTTAGAGCTATGGCTACCATTCTAGATTCACTTGACCATCTTTAGGTGAACTAGAATTGTTCATGAGACATTTCTTATTGGGATTCTAAAATGGTTTATGATTAGATTCAAACAAATGCATATAAGTATTTAGAATACATATATCTTAGTTTTATAACATGTGTTGATGTTGGTTTTGATGTAAAAATTTATTTTAAGGTGTATTGAAATGATAGGAGAAAATTGGAAATGTTTAGGATTGGTTTGAACTTGGAAATTGTTCACTGCCCAGGCGAGCGTTGTGACATGGACCTTCTTGTATCGTAACACAGAGCATCAGACCTCCCAGCATCGCGATGCCTAACCTTTCGCATCGCAATGCATTGACGTTTAGGTTTTTTTTTTCTCTTGGCATTTTTAGCGTCGCGACTCTCAAAACTTGTGAGTCGCAACACCGAGGGCTGATGAACACTAAAACATCATTTACTCCGTTCTGGAGCATCCGGACTCCGATTGGGTCCTTGGTTTTTCCTATGGACTCATATCGGCAAGAAGTTTTCATTAAAATACTTTAAAATATTTTAAAATACACCTATCCCTGTTATCCTTGGGTTAGACCCACTTCCGCTGCGCGGGACACCGTTCTTACCCTAATGGTTCCACAACTGCCCCAACACAGTCGACTTGGAATATTCCCAATGGCTCATATCAATATAAGGACCTAGACCTTTCAGAAGGCACCAAAGACCCCCTACAGGTACGATTACATGTTTATTTTTTACAGGTACACTTGGACCTACATCTAATCCAAGTGACATGGATGACTAGAAATGATCTTGCCTTTGCCTCTGGTCCAATCAACAGAGCCGTTCCTCATAAACTCATGAAGGTCCAAGAGACATCAACATCCATGATTATTCGAATGAGGATCGCCCGAGACATTTGTTTAAGCTCCATCAACATGACACAACCTTTGGCATGTCCAAGCGACAACGACATTCAGGTACGCTTATATGCATTAATTCAGTCCCAGACGACAAGTACTCTCCAAATCAAGAACTCATTGACTTAGAGACTACGGGACAAACTATACGGGCCAAATTTAGATCCAGGGGAAAAATCGTCTTTTCACGTCAAACCAAAAGTTAAATGAAGCCCAAAAAATCAATTCGACCCGAAAGACTTAAACTGTTTATGAAGCCCAGATTATAGACAACCCACATATATTCCCCTAATCTCTCAACTTTCATATCCATTTTTTTTCCCAACAAAAATACCAACCCTCATATGCAAATATTCTTCATCACCGAAAGCCAAGACCTTAAACACGTTGTGGGCTGGCCTCCATAAATACAGCTACTGTGCTAACTAAAAAGGTTATATATCTCGACCTATAAATAGAAACAGAACACAAAATACATTCATTCAGGTCTTAGCTCTCTTACTAGAGCTCTCAAGATATTTCTCCTACAAAACACTAACCCACCGCCTCCACGGTAGTAAAATGGAGGTCAAGATAACTTCAGACCTTTTTCTTCCATCATTTACATCTCGTCTTCGCTACTAACTAGAGTGTCGGAGTACCTACGGCACCCACCACATCGATGGGTAGACTCTCCACACTCACTCTACCTTTGTTTTGCAGGATCGCTAGTGCCCCATCATACAATTTTCGATTGTGGACCTCAGGCGAAATCCAGTGTCTATAGTTTTTTGGCTTGGAAAATTTTGTTAAGTCATTTTTTTAGTTCGCAAAATTAGGGGTTAGTATTTCTTTGTCACCAAACTGAGAAAGATTAAAGGAATAAATAAATTGGAGCTCAAAGGTTAAGGATTAATGTAATCTATATAACGTATAAATTGTTTGTTTAATTCAATTATTTACATATATTGTTATATATGTATTTCCTTTAATTTTGGTGATGAAAAATTAGGAAACTCAAATTTAGAATCATGTGTAATCAATTAAGTTTAATTAAAGTAATTAAAACTTAATAAGATTATTTGCTAACTAATTACCATTCTAGAGTGTATCTACCACTCTAGGTATGTCAGGAACTGTTCTTGAGCATTTCATATGTGGTGACTCTAGTTTGTGTAATTTAATTTTTATTATTAGTCTTTATGTGAAATCACTTTTAATATTTGATATTAATAAATGATTTTGGATGAAATACGGATATATTAACGATATATGATATCAGTTAATTTATCTGGAATAAAAAAATTAGGCAAAAATGCAAAACTGACCCTCTAACTTTCATGTTTTTTCATTTCAGTCCTCTAACTTTCAGTTTTGTCAATTCAGTCCTATAACTTTCAATTTTTGTCAATTCAAGGCTCCATTACAAATTCACTGTTACTGATGCCAAAACGACGCCGTTTTCATTTTTTTTTATTTTTTTTTCGGAATTAAAGAAAAATCTAAAAAAAAACTTCTCTGAATCAGAGAAGGGGAACGCCCATTCTCTGATTCAGAGAAGGGCGTCCCCTTCTCTGTCTGATTCAGAGAAGGGCGAAGGGCGTCCTCTAAATTAGAGAAGGTTTTTTTATTTTATTTTATATTTTTCTTTAATTCCGAAAAAAAAATGAAACGACATCGTTTTGGCATTAGTAACGGCGAATTTATAACGGAACCTTGAATTGACAAAAATTGAAAGTTAGAGGACTGAAATGAAGAAAACGTGAAAGTTAGTGGGTCAGTTTTGTATTTTTACCAAAAATTTAAAAGTCAATTTCATCTGTCAGTGCACTTCCTCCAGGCTAACCCCAACAATGACTAACCTGGTAAATATGATCTTAGCAAAAATGATACATCCCAAACAAGTGTTTTGAAGTAGAAGGTATGTAACTGTACGTAAACATTTTTATCAATCGATAATGAACATTATTTGTGATACATTATTTTATTTAGTAAACAAATAACTCAGCAATCAATTATCAATCGAGAATGATCATTATTGCAGCAAGCATGACGAATTGAGCAGTTGAGTTGTCATCACTGTGAGTCTTCCAAAGCTCAAGGCTCAAGCAGCTGCTCAATTCCGGACTTAGGCCCAAGAGGTCTCTCTATCGCATAGAGCAATCTCTCAGCCCCCAGGACAATCATGAGGATCATATCCCATTCAGGAAAGTTCACACCATTAAAGACATTTTTGCCCACGATAATGTCCCTAACATTGACCTTTCCAGCCATCTTAATTGCAATAGTCTAATTATTCAATTAACGATTTTGGGTACAGTCCAACTGTTACAAGAAAATAATAAAATATTAGTCCCATTGATATAAATATATAAAATGACAAAAATAATTTGAAAATGAGTATTTGACAAGTATTTGAACGAAATTGTAAATTCAATACTGGCCTCCCACTATTTTTCGGCGAGCCTCTAACCCTCTGTTGAGTACTCAGGAAACCTTGTTTCCTAGTGGGCTAGGATCCCGTTAAATAACAGACAACCTTGACTTTGGCGAACAAGTTGTATGTTACTTAACTAGGTAGATCTCTAAGATCAATTAGATCTCATCCAATTCCTAGATCTGGTAGGTGGATCTCCAAGTCCAAAACATATATGTCAATATATCCAATATATTTCCTAACCTTTTCCTCTGAATCAACTAAGCCTTGGCTTTGGCTCAACAAGCTTAATGATTCCAGTTAAGCGGGACCCATTGACAGTGGGAAAGCTTCGTAATCCACGTCGATGAACTAGAAGTGACCTTGACTTTGGCCAAAAAGTCACAACCGCCCAAGACATGCGATATGGAACAAAGCTTTCGTGGTTCAAACACATCCGCGATGGACATTGATCTTGACTTTGGCCAACAAACCAATGCCAATCTTGGATCTTGAGAGAGAACCACTCAATGGAAGGAAATCGCTTAATATTGTATTGAGGGTTTTTTCACGTAAATTGGCAACCAATTTATTATCTTTGATTAGGTCTCATAATACACCCTTAAGCATGCATTCTAAAAGCATAATAAGGCGCGAAATAAATAATAACAATATGCGGACGGATATTCAACAAATTGTTCCTAGAACAAATCTCTCACTTTACTCTCTCCCGCTAGCACTATTCTAACTTCTACCCAATTACATAATACATTAAACAAACCTCATTAATATTGAGGGGAATTGGTGAGAAGAGAAATACAAAGAGTTAAGAGATAAAAGGCTGGACACACAGGTCCAATTTAATAAATTCAAAATTTATAACAACAATTTACAAAATTACCCTCACCCTTTTAATTTCCATCTGATATACATTATTCATACAATACATCCATGTATTCACACAAAGTATGTTATTCAATAAATATAATCCAATTAATTAATCTTTGAATTAATGATCATCCAATGTTCAAACAACGATTTGATTTGCGCGAGTCCAACTCGTTTAAGAATAAGTACTGATGAGTGGTATTTATATCACTTATTCCCACTCATTTGACCTAAAATTTCGTATATTTTCTCGAGTTGTGTGAACGTTTTGATGTATTTTGTGTTATTTTACAGATAAATAAAGTTTTGAAAGCATTGGAGGCAATTTGGGCCAAAAATGGACAAAAATGCGTCAACAGGGATATTTTGGTCTTTAGCGCGTCGCGACGCTGAAGACTTGTGCGCGCGACGTCTAAAATGTGCCGAACAGTGCTAACGTGCGCCGGGTCCACAAATCAGAAACTGAGAAAAGTTTGACTTTGCTAAAATGCGCCGTGCCACATGTCACCATCACAGCCGATCTGCTAACATGCGTCGTGCCACGTGTCAGCATCCTACGGTGCCGACAGTCATCATCGCCACGTGTTCCACGTGTCATTCCATGTCATCAGCCACGTCAGCAAGTCAACAAGTCAACATTACCACCTCACTACCACATCATCATCAGCCAATCAGGAAGTGACACGTGTCGCAATTCTACGGTGCCGACAGTCTCTTTCCCATGTGTCGCCACGTCATCGCCACGTCAGCATCAATAATTGAGTATCTAATCCTTCTCTGACACGTGGCGGATAAGAATCTCAGCGACCAATCAGAAGCCGCCACATGTCACAATAATTGAAGCCCAACCACCGCGCCACGTGTCACCTTATCAGCTTATCCAGAATCTTCAAACCAGTGAACCAGAGCGTGCCACGTCGACAAAAGATGGCGTAGCGACGCTGAGGGCTCTGGCGTCGCGACGCTGGAAGCCTACCGAGGCCTATAAATTGAGCTCGAGATTTCAGAATTGAATGCACCACTCTCTCTCTTATAATCTTTCTAAAGAGAGAGTTTCTCTCTCTACTTTCTTTTAATTTTTAGTTTTTTTTGTTTTTTTAGTTTTGTAATTAATTTTAATTACATTTTGTTAATATAGTAATTTTATTTTTACTTTTTACTTTTTACAGTTTTTATTATTTACCATGAGGAGGTAACTTCCCCAGCTAGGGTGAAAGGTAATTATTTTACTGTTACTATTTAGATTAATCTCCCTTAAAAATAATATATTCACTATTTAAAATATTGATTTAAAAATGATACCGCCAGATTGGTCGGTTGGTAATTTAATTTTGGTTCCGCCTTTATGGCTGGTTGGACTTAATTTGACTTAATCAGGTTACCGCCTATATGGCTGGTTGGAAAAAGAATCACAAGTTTATATATTATTTTATGGGAGATATCTAAATTAGTAGTAGTAAAAGTAATTCCTTTTACCTTAGCATTTTATTTTATTGTAATTTACTTTTCAGTATTTACTTTACCGCATTTTTACTTTATGTATTTTATTTTCAAGTTTTTACTAGCCCTAGTTATGTGTTGTAACTAAATTAGTTATCTGGGGTTGTGATGAAATCCAATATCACCGTTTTATAAGGGTTAGATTATAGCTTGGGTAATATAAAGATTTATTTATTGAGTCTAAATCTTAATGCTTTTTCATTAACTGGCCATTAATAAAATTGATCTGGTAAATCTAAAATGAACTAGACATAGGGATTTTAGGTTTTAGCCTTAGACTCAATAGCCCACGATCTTCCTTGAGGATAGATAACCCTTTAATAGATATCCTTACATGATAGGAATATACATGTCGGGCGGGGTAGCCATAATTGGAACTTAAACTTAATGAATCCAGATAATTTGGTTGACAAAGACATATGGTTCAATTGGGTTAAACTGGGTATTTGTGTCTGACCATCGACAGAGGCTTACACATAATTTAGTGTTCCAGGTTAATAAATCAATATATTACCCAACTATAAGTTAACCACTTCATCTTTAAAATGATATTGGAAGAAATCACAACCCTAGATAGTTTTTAATATTGAATTTTCTTAAAACCTATTTTCGACAATTTTATTTATTTTTAAATTTAGAATCGTCACCATCTCAAATCAATCAATCAACTTGTTAGATATTAGTAATCATTTGACCTCATAAAATTAATATTTTAGATATTAAGTCCTCGTGGGATCGATATTTTTATACTACTTGAACGATACGTGCGCTTGCGTTATACGTCTGGAACACTAAATTATGTGTAAACCTCTGTCGATGGTCAGACACAAATACCCAATTTAACCCAATTGAACCATATGTCTATGTCAACCAAATTATCTGGATTCATTAAGTTTAAGTTCCAATTATGGCTACCCCCGCCCGACAGGTATATTCCTATCATATAAGGAAATCTATTAAAGGGTTATCTATCCTCAAGGAAGATCGTGGGCTATTGAGTCTAAGGCTGAAACCTAAAATCCCTATGTCTAGTTCATTTTAGATTTACCAGATCAATTTTATTAATGGCCAGTTAATGAAAAATCATTAAGTTTAAGACTCAAAAAATAAATCTTGATATTACCAAGCTATAATCTAACCCTTATAAAACGGTGATATTGGATTTCATCACAACCCCAGATAACTAATTTACTTACAACACATAACTAGGGCTAGTAAAAACTTGAAAATAAAAGACATAAAGTAAAAATGCGGTAAAGTAAATACTGAAAAGTAAATTACAATAAAATAAAATGCTAAGGTAAAAGGAATTACTTTTACTACTACTAATTTAGATATCTCCCATAAAATAATATATAAACTTGTGATTCTTTTTCCAACCAGCCATATAGGCGGTAACCTGATTAAGTCAAATTAAGTCCAACCAGCCATAAAGGCGGAACCAAAATTAAATTACCAACCGACCAATCTGGCGGTATTCTTTTAAGTCAATATTTTTAATAGTGAATATATTATTTTTAAGGGAGATTAATCTAAATAGTAACAGTAAAAGAATTACCTTTCACCCAAGCTGGGGGAGTTACCTCCTCATGGTAAATAATAAAAACTGTAAAAAGTAAAAAGTAAAAATTAAATTACTATATTAACAAAACGTAATTAAAATTAATTACAAAACTAAAAAACTAAAAAACTAAAAATTAAAAGAAAGTAGAGAGAGAAACTCTCTCTTTAGAAAGATTATAAGAGAGACAGTGGTGCATTCAATTCTGAAATCTCGAGCTCAATTTATAGGCCTCGGTAGGCTTCCAGCGTCGCGACGCCAGAGCCCTCAGCGTCGCTACGCCAGCTTTTATCGACGTGGCACGCTCTGGTTCGCTGGTTTCAAGATTCTGGATAAGCTGATAAGGTGACACGTGGCGCGGTGGTTGGGCTTCAATTATTGTGACACGTGGCGCCTTCTGATTGGTCGAGGAGATTCTTATCCACCACGTGTCAGATAAGGATTAGATACTCAATTATTGATGCTGACGTGATGATGATGTGGCAGTGACGTGGCGACACGTGGGAAAGAGACTGTCGGCACCGTAGAATTGTGACACGTGTCACTTCCTGATTGGTTGATGATGATGTGGCACGACACGTGGCAATGTTGACCTGTTGACTTGCTGATGTGGCTGATGACATGGAGACACATAGGATGCCACGTGGCACACGTGGCGATGATGACTGTCGGCACTGTAGGATGCTAACACGTGGCACAGCGCATTTTAGCATATCGGTTGTGATGGTGACACGTGGCACGGCGCATTTTAGTAAAGTCAAACTTTTCTCAGTTCTGATTTGTGGACCCGGCGCACGTTAGCACTGTTCGGCGCATGTTAGACGTCGCGATATGGAAGGCTTGGCGTCGCGACGCGCTAAAGACCAAAATATCCCTGTTGACGCATTTTTGTCCGTTTTTGCCCCAAATTGCCTCCAATGCTTTCCAAACTTTATTTATCTGCAAAATAACACAAAATACATCAAAACGTTCACAAAACTCGAGAAAATATACAAAATATTAGGTTAAATGAGTGGGAAATAGTGATAGATTTACCACTCATCACACAAAAACTTGACCGGCGTAAACACACACGTATAACGCAAGCGCACGTATCGTTCAAGTAGTATAAAAATATCGATCCCACGATGACTTAATATCTAAAATATTAATTTTATGAGGTCAAATGATTACTAATATCTAACAAGTTGATTGATTGATTTGAGATGGTGACGATTCTAAATTTAAAAATAAATAAAATTGTCGAAAATAGGTTTTAAGAAAATTCAATATTAAAAATATCTAGGGTTGTGATTTCTTCCAATATCATTTTAAAGATGAAGTGGTTAACTTATAGTTGGGTAATATATTGATTTATTAACCTGGAACACTAAATTATGTGTAAGCCTCTGTCGATGGTCAGACACAAATACCCAGTTTAACCCAATTGAACCATATGTCTATGTCAACCAAATTATCTGGATTCATTAAGTTTAAGTTCCAATTATGGCTACCCCCGCCCGACAGGTATATTCCTATCCTGTAAGGAAATCTATTAAATGGTTATCTATCCTCAAGGAAGATCGTGGGCTATTGAGTCTAAGGCTGAAACCTAAAATCCCTATGTCTAGTTCATTTTAGATTTACCAGATCAATTTTATTAATGGCCAGTTAATGAAAAAGCATTAAGTTTAAGACTCAATAAATAAATCTTGATATTACCCAAGCTATAATCTAACCCTTATAAAACGGTGATATTGGATTTCATCACAACCCCAGATAACTAATTTAGTTACAACACATAACTAGGGCTAGTAAAAACTTGAAAATAAAAGACATAAAGTAAAAATGCGGTAAAGTAAATACTGAAAAGTAAATTACAATAAAATAAAATGCTAAGGTAAAAGGAATTACTTTTACTACTACTAATTTAGATATCTCCCATAAAATAATATATAAACTTGTGATTCTTTTTCCAACCAGCCATATAGGCGGTAACCTGATTAAGTCAAATTAAGTCCAACCAGCCATAAAGGCGGAACCAAAATTAAATTACCAACCGACCAATCTGGCGGTATCCTTTTTAAGTCAATATTTTAAATAGTGAATATATCATTTTTAAGGGAGATTAATCTAAATAGTAACAGTAAAAGAATTACCTTTCACCCTAGCTGGGGGAGTTACCTCCTCATGGTAAATAATAAAAACTGTAAAAAGTAAAAAGTAAAAATTAAATTACTATATTAACAAAACGTAATTAAAATTAATTACAAAACTAAAAAAACTAAAAAACTAAAAATTAAAAGAAAGTAGAGAGATAAACTCTCTCTTTAGAAAGATTATAAGAGAGAGGGTGGTGCATTCAATTCTGAAATCTCGAGCTCAATTTATAGGCCTCGGTAGGCTTCCAGCGTCGCGATGCCAGATCCTCAGCGTCGCTACGCCAGCTTTTGTCGACATGGCACGCTCTGGTTCGCTGGTTTGAAGATTCTTGATAAGTTGATAAGGTGACACGTGGCGCGGTGGTTGGGCTTCAATTATTGTGACACGTGGCGGCTTCTGATTGGTCGCTGAGATTCTTATCCGCCACGTGTCAGATAAGGATTAGATACTCAATTATTGATGCTGACGT